>SDVV010015368.1:0-14546 GCA_016164225.1 Gammarus roeselii | reverse complement strand
ACAGCGCTGGGAGGGGGAGCAGAGGTTCCAGGATTCAGAGGGGCCTCTATAGGGTCCCACAGTTTCTCAAAAGGCTCCCAAAGGGTCTCAAGGGAGTCCCAAAGGGCCCCAGAAAGATCCAAGTGGACCACCCCAAATCCACCTGGTCTCCCAAGTCCCCCGGGTTCCCGTAACCCCGGGTCTCCGAGTCCCGCGGATCCCACGAGTTCCTCCTCTCCCTGGGCCACCTACTCTCAACCAACCTCGATACATATAATAATAATGATAACACATTCAAAATTTATCACCATGAAAAAAGGGCAGATAAATATAATAGAGCCCAAGCAAGAAGAAATAATAAAATACTAAAATAAAGTGTTAATGATCTATAAAATGAATAAGCATCCATCCACCCCAAGACGGGGTGGTAGTGGCGGTAGAGGGGGTGGCTCTGTGGGTGCTTAAGAGTGCAAGGTGCATTATTTTACTTTCAAGTATCGACAGGTGAAAGAGAATTCTTACATGAAGAAGATGTTCTGCTTGGTTGATTTGGTCAAGGCCTAGCCTTGGATGTTGTTGCTATATGCGAGACTTTGCTACCTGCTTCAGTTCCTTCATCTTTTATTTCTATGGAAGGAGTTGATGTTGTGAGGAGTGTTATGAACAGCTCGGTTTGCAAGCAAGGCGTTTACATGCTTGTGAGAAGAGGGGTTCATTTTATTGAACACGGTTTAGACTGACCTATTGGTGCTACCAATCACATGCTGGATGTTGATGTGTGGGTGCTGGCTGTACCCCATCGCATGATGAAATTTCCAATTCTTAACTCATTCAATGATCTTGCAGTTTTGTACTGACCGTGATGTGATTGTTTTCAATGACTTTAACCTGCCCTCCTTGGCTAGGTTTCTGAAGGACGATTTGGATGCTATGTGCGCCCTGTGGCTCTATCTTCTTTAAACTGTTTTCTTTCTGTTGGTCTGACACAGTGGGTGGCTACACTTTGTACCCTTTCTTTACATCTGACTTGGATAGGGTGGGCAGTGGTGAGGTCCTATACCAGTTTCCTAGGTGTCTGCACTCGCCTATTGTGTTGGCTACCATCTTTTTCAAGTGGATCATTTACGGAATATTGACTTCATTCATAGAAGATACTTTTGGCACAGGTGAAACTATACTGCCATATCAGGGTCCCCGTTCAGTATTGATTAGCAGCAGGAGAATATGTATCTGTCAGTCAACAAATGTTTAGCTACGCACTTGGTATCCATTCAGATGAGGTTAGTATGTTCCAACTCGTAGTGGTGTCCAGTTATAGACGTAGTCTGTTCATCCACTTCCAAAGTTTAAGCAAGAGAGGACTTATGCCAAGCGGAAATTCAGTGTGTAAGGGCTTCCCTTGGTAGAAGGAATCCTCGTTCTGCGCTGGCGATGGGTGTATTTAACATCTTGAACCACCAGTATCAAAGCAATGTCATTTGGGGTCGTGCAACATATGAGAAGCATCTTATGGACCGATTTTGCGAAACAAAGTCGTTTGTCTGATGGGCCTCTTCCCAGTAGCTGGTGTCGAGTATGCTGACAGTCCTTTGGTCATGAGTGAGGTTTTAGTCGATGCATTTGCGTTGTATTGTGATTGTGAGGCTCCTCGTAATCCAACTTTCAGTCAGATCTTCGTGGTCAGATGCCCGATCCTGCTGACATTCATGTTCAGCAGGTTGACGTGTTGCTGGCTTTTGATTTCAGTTGGCAGTGGGTCCCCATGGCTTACACCTCAGGAATCTGAAAAGTTGTGCGTGTGTTCTGTCTGTGCCTTCGTTAAAACAGATTCAAGAGTCATTACTTTGTGGTGCCCTTCCAGACTTGTGGCTCGACTCTAGGAATGATTGACTGACCTACAGCCTAGTTAGTCTCACCTCTCTGTGCTGAAAGTGTTTGAAAAGGATGATTGTTTCATGTCTGGTTGAGTTTCTTGAGAGCAATTCATATATTCTCTCACAACAGTTTGGATTCCAGCAATTTCAGTCTGTCAGGGATCAGCTTCTCTTGACTTATCAACGTGATTTGGACTGGGTAGATTATGGTTTGGTTGTGGATATTGAGCTGCTGGATTTTTCAAAGCATGCAATAACCTTTCAATGACGAATTAATTCACAGCCTGATTCAAACAGGAGTTTCGGCAGTTTTACTTGGTTAATTTTTTTTTCTTTGGGGTTGGTTGTTCAATGAGAGTTGCTCCTGATGGTTGTTGGAGCAAGTCAAGATTAGATTCCTCCAAGGGAAGTGATTGCATTCCTGTGGAATCACGGAGAACTCTGTCCACTTGCCCTACGAGCCGAGATCGTTGTAGGTAGTGACTCAGTGTTAAGGCTTTCTAGTGCAGTGGAGTCGGTGTGTCCTTCTGGCACCGAACGATAGACCAGCAGCCAGTGCTGCATCAAGTCACCGAGAAGTCATCGTCTGTCTCCGGGATTGTTGCGACTCATTGCATGCTTAGGTCAAAGTTGTGTTTTACTCCCAGCACGCAAGAAAGACGGTGGTCCTCCAAGAAGGAGGAGTCTATCGGTTAACAACATTATGCATGATTAATGCACAACATCAGATTTCTGCTAAAAGGCTCTCGAAGCGTGTTAATGAGCGGTTATACACTGAATTGCTTCTGAGAGAACTCAGTAAGCATTAGGTGGAGTGTATTAGGAAGGTCCAGGAACCAGCTCCTGGGGAAGTATGTGCGTCGACGTTCCGTCCAGGTGGGGTACTCTTCTAAGACGTGAGCAATTGTAAGAGGGACTAAACAGTCCATGCAGTGTGGGGTGACGACGCCTCCATTAGGTGTCTGTGCGTTAGTCTGCTATGTCCAATTCTCAATCGGCATAGAGTTATCTCAGTCCGTTGATAACGGCTGCTTGAAGAGACCCAGAGTGGAGGCGTGTCTTAGATAATGAGTAATTTATTTCTCATAGGAACATCAGACCATTCCATGTTCCAATTATTTCGCAAAGCTCTTCTAACTCTATTAGGCACGCTACGTCTCGACGGAGTCCCGCGTTGCCGTTTTTGTAGGTCTTTATAAACCACCAATTTTCATCGACAAGTAGCTGATTAACTGTTATGACTAGGTAACTGACCTTCAGTCATCATATGTAGCGTGAACCTCTATCGATAAGATTTTGCGAAGTAGATAAGAATATTAAGCCCTACGGAAAAAGTTTCACTGGAACGTTTACCCCGCGGCGTATCACGCATAGCGAGCTCTCATCAACACAACCTTCTCCTACGACAGTCAGTCCTACACTGAAACCCACTTCCAGTAAAGACCGTGTGGAACGTTCAGAGCAAAGATTACGATAATTCAAGGAATGAGATAAAAATGAATGCAAGGAACTTGAAAGGCATAGCTGGGTGCAAAAGTGTCTTTATCCAGAGACAGACTTACAAGCAACGCCAGGAGCTGTTCAGGAAGGAGTCTGTTGTAGAGGGGGGGGGGGGCGAAAAGCGGTGGAGAGGTTTGGTTTCGGCAGCAATAGCCTGTGGTGCCGGTGGTGTCCAACCGCGTGGGGAGGCAGTGCCTGCTGCTCTTGGTGCAGGGTGGGGCAGTTACATCAGGGTGTGACCAGCGGTGCTTCTGGTCGCAGTGGTGCTGTGGCTGGTCGTGATACTGCAGCAGCTGGTCGTGGTGTTGCTGTAGCTGGTCGTGATGTTGCTGTAGCTGGTCGTGGTGTTGCTGTAGCTGGTCGTGGTATTGCTATAGCTGGTCGTGGTGTTGTTGTAGCTGATCGTGGTGTTTGGTGCTGTAGCTGGTCGTGAAAATGTTGTAGCTAGTCGTGGTGTTGCTGTAGCTGGTCGTGTTTTGCTACAGTCGGTTGTTGTGCTGCTGTAGCTGGTCGAGGTGCTGCTACGTCTGGTCGTAGTGTTGCGGAGTCGGACCGTGGCGTAGTGATTTTTAATATTTTAAAAGTAGAATATGTTTGCGTTAACTTGCTGACAAATGAAGTGTATTTTATTTCGGATTTGCTTTTGAAGCAGAGTATTAATGTTTTGCTATCAATGCAACGTGTTGGTAGCTACCTGCTATTGCATCGTTCTTCATCAACAATAGCTAACTATCGAGGTGTGAGGGGAGACACGGATGGCGCAGCTCGTAAGCATGGATCACTATTGTATCTGCATCAGGATAGTGTCTGTTTGGAGTATGATTTTGTTTTCCTGTATGTGGTGACTAACAAAATAGCTGTGTGAAAAGTTGCATGAAGCACAAATTTTCGGATCTTTGAGGGCCTTTCTTTTGTCGTGCTCTCGCGGTTCTGTCGTGCTCTGCACTCTGGCTGTGCTGGCTTGTTGAGCAATCTCGAGGCCACCGAGGTCAGATAGGTGCACATTTAAAAGTTGTAGCAGTGCATCTAATCGATTATGATCTGTGGATTGTGCTGTTTATCAGCCGCTTGCTATGCTATTTTGGAAAACACCTCTTTATTGAACTTTTTATTGAATTTTGGCCCTGGAAAAGAGGTCATTATCAAAGGTGATCTTAATTTGACAGCAAATGACAGGTCTCCTGACCAAAAAATGGATGGCTACACTCGGCCAATAATCATGCAATATTTAGACAGTTTCTGGTCTCATGGACGTCTGCAGTGGGTTAAGGAGCTTTTTTTTTAGTCTGACAATATACAGGACCTGGTTTTCACATCTGAGGATCGTGATGGAGAGATATCTAAGCTGCCAAGGTGCCAGCATTCTCCCAAGTCTTCAAGTAATATCTTCAGTGCAGAAGGACCAGAGCGCAAGGTCGCGGGGAGGAACACCTTATGTGCAAGAAAAAATAAAGAATTTTGGAGGCTTTGTCTCAGACTGGCCGGGGATAGAATTCAGCTATTATTCAGTGTGTGAAGATATTTAGTTGATACAGTCAATTTTGATGTTCCCCATTGAGAAGTTCATTTCTCTTGCGCCCGATCGTTCCGGCCCCCCATGGGCTGTCCGTGCACCTGCCACTCTTTCCCAAGAGAGATCAAAGGCATGGCATGCATACAAGCAGATCCGAGAGCGGAGCATCGCAACTCTGCAATTGCTCTTGAAAGGCTAGACATAGGTATAATGAACTGAATAGGAACTAGAATATTTTTTCAAAATTTCCTGAAAGAAGTACGAATACAATTTACTAAACAGGCCTAATAACCAGAAGGTGTTCCTTGCTCGAGTTGGAAATAAAAATATTGGTGGCCCAGCTGCTGAAACTCTCTGCTTGACAAGTGGAAAGATAATTCAGGATCCCTGCATGATGTGCCAAATCTTTGCTACCTCTTTTTGGGGAAGTTTTTGTCAGTGCGGCTCATCCCCACCCAGTTTCTTTCCCGTGGTTTGAGTGGAATCTAGGGAAGTAGCTACCAGAGCTTCAGCATTGACACGCCAAGTCAGAGGCCTTCATTGCCCAATTTTTTGCTTCAGCAAACTTTTTTTTGCTCAATTCTATTTATTCAATTGTCAAACAAATTAAAGTTACGTTACTACTGCTAAATTATTGTATAAATGTAAATAAAATTCTAAACCTTATTTCCTGAGTCCTGGCCCCAGATGTTGCTAGAGTTCATTATTTTATGAATAAAATTAATTTGAAGCGCAAAGTTGAGTAGTGAATAGTGATTAAAGGATTTACAAAAATAAATAATATATTGTTGCTTTTGTTAGTTCCGTATAGCTAATGGATATAATGAATCAACTTTGTAATTCAATTTTCAGATATAGTGTTCCATTTATGATTTCCCCTATGCAATAATTTTTTCTATTTTCTAGATTGAGCAGAGTAGTATTTCCATAAGAGTATGGACGAGATGACTGAAAAGTAGCAGTGGCATTGCATCATGTAGATGTGCAGTGATGTTATGGAATACTAACTCTGAGGACACACAAGCTTGCTCATCGGTCTGTTTCCTGCTGTCCCGTGGAGTTGTTGGCCATCTTCAGGGGATTTGCATCTCACCCATGTCTGGATCGGCCTGACTGCCTGACCATTGACTTGTCAGTTCTTATGTCTCCTGGAAATGTAACTAAATGCCTTCATGTACAGAAACAAATTACAAATTGTAGATTCTAATCAAAGTCCATAATCTTTGTTATTAGTCCTCTATTGATTATATGTAGCCAAGATACTGGCCTGAACATGATTATGTTATGTTCATGTGATTTTAACCTTGATTCTTTGTCACATTATTGGACTAGGTAGCTACTTTATATTTTTTATTGTCTGGGGGCGTTTTAGCCGTATGACATACTGTTTATAAACTGTGTTAACGCTCCCGTGCTAAATAATACCTGCTACTGGTACTTAAATTCTGAATCATAATTTTCACTGAACTGGAACCAACGCCTGGGCTGAACACCTACTGATCAGTGTTTTACCGGATGATACTGCTTTTATTGTGATTATAAAAAAAATTGTGTGGTAGTTTTCTCTGCAAATAAAACCTTTAAAGAGAACATATACTGATCAGTGTTTTACCGGGTGATACCGCTTTTATTGTGAAAAACTTTGTTCAATGTGATAGGTTTTACTGAAAATAAAACCTTTTAAGAGAGTGTTAATAAATAACTCTGATACCTACTGTGGTGCAATGCTTGGAGCAAGATGTGTGGTGGTTGGGGGACAGGTTTTTATTTGAAGGGAGACCTAGTGAGGTGTCGTGATAGAAGGGATGGCAGGATGTACGATGACGAGGTGGTTGACCTTCGCGAGGAAGAGTGAGGTTCACTATCTTGTGTGGGGGAAGAGTCGTGAGGAGTGGGTGGAGCTCGACTTGGGCCGCATTGAGGAGGCCTCTGGCAGGAGTGTGGGGCCCGGTGGTTGTACAGCGGCGCTGGACCTGTGTGGAGATCGCAATACTTTCTGCACAAGCTCGGTGGGGCCAGTGATCCAGGCCCTGGAGGAGTTCAGCAGGGGAGAAATTTCGGCCTTGGAGGTGCAGAGGAGAGCGAGTCTGGGGCCTGTCACTCCTCGCCACGGTGCATCTTCTTTGCTGTTGGTGAATTTGGTTGCTCATTCTGCCACCTCGGCTTGCCGCCTGTTGGGACCAGTCAGGTCCTGGTCCTAGCCCTCCGGAAGTGCAGGACCAGGTAGGTAATATTGGTGTGTTGGCTGGGTAGTGTTGCTGCTTTTGAGGTGTTTATTTTCTTTAAAACATTGCATAATAATGAATATACCTCGAAGTGCCTATATTCAGTAGGCCTATGATACCATAGAGTGATTTATTCAGTCATGGCAGCAGGTACCTAAATTTATACTTCTCTTGTCAATTTTTTTTATACCAAGACTAATATATTCATCTTACTGTGCGTAGCATTCCTTCTAATTCAAGTAGGTTTCTTATTCCAATGTTTTAGGGTGTTTCTGAGTAGTGTAGCTATATTTGTATAAATTGAAGCATGCAGAGAAGTTTTGTATCTATCAAGTTATATAATGAGTTTACAGAGGAGTTAGTTTCTTGCCTTTGATTCTTATCTTTGCAGCCCCCCAAGGGCTCAGCATACCCGATCGTCAGGTGCACCAAGTCAGGAGAGACCAGCACCTACACGGACTCTGCAGAACAAACAAGATGCTGGAAGGTATCTGCACCATTGGCTTTCAGAAAACACCCCCAAAGCCATCCATATGAAAAACACTAAGCACAGCTAGAACCCAGCAAATAACTATGAGCGCATAAAAAAAAATTACATATGCATACACATATATAATAAATATATACATATATAGAGAACAACAATCAGAATCAAAGAACAGGACAAATCACACAACAAACTCACCAACATGACCAGAAATACAACAAGTCCCCATCTTTCAAACAACATATATATTCCCTAAAAACTCAGCCAATCCCACCTTAAAATCAGAAATGGTAGACAATTCCACAACAGCAGCTGGTAACGCATTCCATATCATAATGCAGCCAACATTAAAAAACCTACCCCCCACATCCACAGAGCAGCGATGCACCAAAAGTTTGAACAGAAGTCCCCGCGTATTACCATCCATCTACCTTTGGAACCGAATGGACAAATCAAAGCCCCCCGTGCCACAGCACAGAATTCTCCAATACTTTATGAGGTCACTTCTCAGCAGCCTGCTCTTGATAGAGAACAAATTCAGAGCCATCAGTCTGTCATGGTAAGACACCTCAGACAGACTATGCACCTATTTGGTCCACCTCCTGTGAACAGACTCAAGCAATTTTACATCCTGGACATAACAAAGATTCCACACACAGGAGCAGTAAACAAGAATGAGCCTGACACACGTCACAAAGAGTGTGACCATAAAAACGGGGCAGCTGTTCAAAATCCAGGCTTCTGTTAAGAAAAGTAAGTCATCTACTTACTTTTATTTGCATCCTCTTTAAAAGAGCTACCTAGTTCAACTTTTATCTCATATACCCTGTTCTTCTTCTCATTTATTTGCAGCAGAGTTGTTGAACTGTCTCAGAAGATCTCTTCTCAGCACCCACCCTCTTGCATTGATTGTCTTGAGTTTGGGGCTTTGATTTTTACTGAAGTTGTCAGTAAATATTGGGAAATAAATTTTGAGTTTGCACTGTTACCTGTCACTATAAACCAAAAAGACAATACGCACAGATCTGAAACTGTTTGCCACACAACCTTGGATGTTAAAGAACTTAGTCTTGTGCTGTCATGCCAGCCAGACACTATTAAAGTGTGCATTCTTTGCCCGAAATAATTTTTCTATATTAATTGTCATTCAATTAATTTCACTTTGAGTTTTGATGTAGCTAATCAATAATCATCTGAACATAATATTTATGATTTATTTATCACTTACTTTTCTTATTTAGCTCATACATAGCAGTAAAAAGAAGTAAAAACACTTTATATGTAAATAAAATATCTAAATATTTACCTTCTGCTAGTTAGTAAGATAGCTATTAGCTAACTTTAGGTGTAGCTATACAGTAGTTTTCACAGTGGGGAAACTAAGTTTTTCTTCAATACTTGCCAATTAACTTTACTGAAAGTAATTTCACAACATCCTGAAATAATTATGATACCAAAGTATTTGAGGCTAAATGAACAAATCTTCTGAAAAACCTTTTTAGAAGTATGATAAAAAAAGAATTACTGATATTTTTTCCATTTTATAGCAAACCAATAGCATCAACATGAATACAAGGCATTTGAGGTAAGGTTGTTGTTACATTAATATGAAAATGTCATTTGAAAAGTTTGTTCCAAGGTGTCAAACAGAAGTTAATACTTAGGCCTTGACTTGTCATGTGGTAGCTATAAGCATTGAGTCATAATAAAATTAGTTACCTCTTCAATTTGAAATTAGCTGTAGCGTCATTATAGCGTGGACCGGGGTGACTCCCCGCAGTTGATAACCCGGGGTGACCCCCCCCCCCGCACCCCCCTTTTGGGCACCAAAATGTTGGATAATTTTGGTTAGTAAAATTTGATGTTCCGCAAACTTTGTGTGGATGCTGTGGCTAGTTTCCATTGGATTAGGACCAAATTTGGTGGTGATACTCCGAATATGTTGTATTTCGTTGCGTATGCAGGATTTTGGGAAGAAATGTAAACTTTTGTAGATATATACAAATATACAACTGCAGGGAGCCACCCCAGGGGGAAAAAAAATCGGGGGCAACTCCCGGCACTTATATTGTTATTAAATATCTTTGTTTTTCTTCAATGGCAAGTAATTGAATGCAATTCCACACACATATAATGGCATTTGGAGGTAAATGACCCACAATAATGACACCACAGCTAATTTCAAAAGGCATAACTTATTTTATAATGACCCGATGTTTCTAACACATGGTGACAAGTCTAGGCCTAAATGTCGACTTATGTTAACGCCCATGAACGATTTTTTTTCAGCATTTTTTCATATCTAGATAACAATACCTTACATAGCATGACTTGTATTCATGTTAATGCAATAATTTTGCTATAGAATTGAAGATTTTTTTTTTTACCTGTTCTATCGTATTTTTGAAAAGATTGTTCTTTTTGTAATATTTGCTAATTTACCAATACTTTAGGGCTAAGGGCAGCATAAACTGGAGGACTTACAGCCTTTGCAGCCACCTCACGAATATGATGGTGGAATCTGAGACATGTGTCCATACTGGCACCCAAGTCTTTATTTGCAGCCACACACTTCAATGTTCAACCTTGTAGGACGTAGCTACTCAAGGATGAACTGAAACCAAAGCATCAAAATCAGTGGCACCTCTGTGAAATTGCAGTACAACACACTTGTCTGGATTCAATTCAAGAGTCCATGACCTTCAAACAGATTCAGCTGTATCCAACCCACTTTGGAGTGACTGAATACCCTGGACATCAAGCTCAGTGTCCGTAGGCAAGTATCTCGAGCAGCATCAGATGGGGTGATTTCCCATGGTCGGTAACATAGGGTGACTTCATACCTCCTATTGGACACCATAAGTTTGGAAATGTTGCACTTTGACCTCCTGCACTTGAAGGAGAGAGCCTTTCTTGTTATCTAGGAGCTATGAGCTATTTGTAGAAATGTGATATGTGCATAAAGTTTATGAAAAATCGTCAAAGTGAAGGTGTGCTTTTCAGGTCCCTGAAAGTTATGGTTTGGAGAAAACAGAATTCTGCAAATTTTGATGCTATGGCTAGAGTTTCCAGTGGAGTATGGCCAAATTTGTTGGTGATGGCGTTGACCGGGGTAATTCCCAGCTGTTGACAACCTTGGGTGACTCCTTGCACCCCCCTTTTGAGCACCAAAACTTAAGAAATGTTCTTACTTAACTACAGGTCTTGTAAGTACACATCTTTGTTGGTAAGTATCAGCTACTTGTAGAAATTTGATCCTCATACATAATTCACAAATAATCACCAAATTGAAGACCTGTGTTTTTTTCAGGTGCCTGATAATTTTGGCGTGGCAAAATCAATGTTCCCCAAACGTTGATGCTGTAGCTAAAGTTTCCAATGGATTGTGGTCAAATTTGGTTGCAATACTTGAAATATGTTTCAGTTTGTTTGCATATGAAGGATTTTGGAAATAAATGTATCTATACTGCTGTAGATGAATAAAAATATAGCTACAATTGCAAGGAATCACCCCAGACAAAAAAACATCTGGGCTAACCTCCTGCACCAGTTTTGTTATTACCTTTTTAGTTTTCCTTTATTGAATAGTAATTGAATGTAATTTTTCAAACATATGACGTCTGGAAGTAAATGACACAATAGCCTTGACCGGGGTGACTCCCCGCATTTTGCGCATACTTTGAAATAACTCAAAAAGTTTGGGGGCGAAGAAACTTCGTATTTACAGTGTGTATAGCTACTGTTATGACCATGGAGCACCATAAGTTTCAACATTCTAGCATTAACCAAAGGAAAGTTATTTACAAAAAAACGAGCAACAAGCTACGGCCCCTAATCGGGAGTGACTACCTGCACCAAACGGGCGGACTCCCCGCACCCCCCATATACCGATAATTAAAACACAAATCAAAAGTTTGAGAGTACCAATAGATAGAGCATGCCTATATTAGTATATAACAGTTGCTTAAAATAAAATTTTACGTAAAATATTACGTCTGACAGGTCTTTTTTATCCTTGTCTTTTGCTGCCGTCATGCTTGACTTTCATAGGATTTTTTCTTTAATTCACAGCATTAAATAAAGTTTTTCTTCAATAATTGCAGTCTAACTTCACTGGAAGTCATTTCTCCACACCCTGAACTAATTATGACCGTAAGGTATTGGTAAATTAGCTAATATTACATACAAACTATCTTTTTAATAATACAATATAACATGTAAAAAAATATTTCTTCAATTCTATAGCAAACTTATTGCATTAACATTAATGCAAGTCATGCTAGGTAAGGTATTGTTATCTAGATATGAAAATATGCTGAAAAAAGTTGTTCATGGGCCTTAAACATAAGTCAACACTTAGGCCTAGACTTTGTCACCATGTGTTAGAAACATCGGGTCATTAAAAAATAAGTTACGCCTTTTGAAATTAGCTGTGGTGTAATTATTGTGGGTCATTTACTTCCAGATGCCATTATATGTGTGTAGAATTACATTTAATTACTTTTCATTGAAGAAATACAAAGATATTTAATAACAAAATAGACGCGGGGAGTCACCCCCGATTTTTTTTTTACCTGGGGTGACTCCCTGCAGTTGTATATTTGTATATATCAACAAAAGTTTACCTTTCTTCCCAAAATCCTGCATACGCAACAAAATACAACATATTCGGAGTATCACCGCCGAATTTGGTCCTAATCCAATGGAAACTCTAGCCACAACATCAAAGTTTGCGGAACAGCAAATTTTACTAACCAAAATTATCGGGGACTTGAAAAACACACCTTCACTTTGGTGATTTTTCATAAATTCTGTGCACGCATTGAATTTCTACAAGTAGCTGGTACTTACTAACAAAGACCTGCTCTTTCAAGTCCAGTAGTCAAATATTGTGATTTCCAACGTTTTGGTGCCCAAAAGGGGGGTGCGGGGGGGTCACCCAGGGTTTTCGACTGCGGGAGTCACCCCGGTCGACGCTATAATGACGCCACAGCTAATTTCAAATTGAAGAGGTAACTAATTTTATAATGACCCAATGCTTATAGCTACCACATGATGACAAGTCAAGGCCTAGGTATTAACTTCTGTTCGACACCTTGGAACAAACTTTTCAAAAAATTACATTTTCATATTAATGTAACAACAACCTTACCTCAAATGGCTTGTATTCATGTTGATGCAATTAGTTTGCTATAGAATTGGAAAAATATCAGTAATTCTTTTTTTATCATACTTTAAAAAAGTTTTTCAGAAGATTTGTTCATTTAGCTTCTAGTACTTCTGTATCATAATTATTTCAGGATGTTGTGAAAATACTTTCAGTAAAGTTGGTTGGCATGTATTGAAGAAAAACTTAGTTTCCACACTGTGAAAACTACTGTATAGCTACACCTAAAGTTAGCTAATAGCTATCTTACTAACTAGCAGTAGGTAAATATTCCGATATTTTACTTACATATAAAGTGTTTTTTACTTATTTTTACTTCTATGTAGGAGCTGAATAAGAAAAGTAAGTGATAAATAAATCGTAAATATTATGTTCAGATGATTATTGATTGGCTATAGCAAAACTTGAAGTGAAATTAATTAAATGACAATTAATAAAGAAAAATTATTTCTGGCAAAGTGTGCACACTTTAATAGTGTCAGGCAGGCATGACAGCACAAGACTAAGTTCTTTAACATCCAAGGTTGTGTGGCAAACAGTTTCAGATCTGTGCCTATAATCTTTTCGGTTTATAGTGACAAGTAACAGTGCAAACTCAAAATTTATTTCCCAATATTTACTGACAACTTCAGTAAAAATCTAAACACCAAACTCAAGACAATCAATGCAAGAGGGGGGGAGTTGAGAAAAGATCTTCTGAGACAGTTCAACAACTCTGCTGCAAATAAATGAGAAGAAGAACAGGGTAGATAAGATAAAAGTTAAACTAGGTAGCTATTTTAAAGGGGATGCAAATAAAAGTAAGTAGATGACTTACTTTTTCTAACAGAAGCCTGGATTTTGAACAGTTGCCCCTTTTTTATGGTCACACTCTTTGTGACGTGTGTCAGGCTCATTTTTGATTACTGCTCCTGTGTGTGGAATCTTGGTTATGTCCAGGATGTAAAGTTGCTTGAGTCTGTTCACAGGAGGTGGACCAAACAGGTGCATGGTCTGTCTGAGGTGTCTTACCATGACAGGCTGATGACTCTGAATTTGTTCTCTATCAAGGGCAGGCTGCTGAGAAGTGACCTCATAAAGTATTAGAGAATTCTGTGCTGGGCTTTGATTTGTCCATTCGGTTCCAAAGGTAGATGGATGGTAAGACACCGGGACTTCTGCACAAACTCTTAGTGCATCGCTGCTCTGTGGATGTGACGGGTAGGTTTTTTAATGTTGGCTGCATTATGATATGGAATGAGTTACCAGATGCTGTTGTGGAATTGTCTACCATTACTGATTTTAAGGTGCGATTGGCTGAGTTTTTGGGGGATATGTTGTTTGAGTGTTAGAGACTAGTTGTACTTCTGGTCATGTTGGCAAGTTTGTGGTGTGATTTGTCCTGTTCTTTGATTCTGATTGTTGTTCTCTATACATTTACATATTCATTATATATGTGTATGCATATGAAAGTTTTTTGTATGCTCTCATAGTTATTTGCTGGGTTGTGGCTGTGCTTAGTGTTTTTCATATGGATGGCTTTGGGGGAGTTTTCTGAGACAATGGTGCGCATACCTTCCAGCATCTTGTTTGTTCTGCTGGCCTCTCCTGACTTGGTGCACCGAAAATTGCGTATGCTGAGCCCTTGGGGGGCTGCAAAGGTATGAATCAAAGCAAGAAACTAACTCCTCTGTAAACTCATTATATAACTTGATAGATACAAAACTTCTCTGTATGCTTCAATAAATACAAATATAGCTACACGACTCAGAAACACTCAAACATTGGAATAAGAAACATACTTGAATATATTTAAATATAT
>SDVV010015367.1:0-14547 GCA_016164225.1 Gammarus roeselii | reverse complement strand
AAAGGGAGATGGTTTCAAGATGCACAGCTTTAGCTAGCCTGGAGATGAATTGAAAAAAGACCCCTAAATTAAATAAATGCAGAGTTGTAAATCAGATGAATTTTTCCAGAGTGATGCAGCTGTACAAGTGGACAATGCTAACTTGTAAATAATTGATTGGGAAAAATGGTCTCACCTTGAGCCTTGTGTCTTGCAGACCTATCTGCAGGACTCTCAGGGTTCCAGTGATGACAAGGTATTTGAGGTCAATCACCAGCCAGGGATGAGGTAAGAGTCAGCCAGGAGGTGAGCACGGTAATGAGCCTCTATGTAACTAAATTGAAGTGCCTTTAGAGAAGGTATTAACATGGGGCATAATACTGAAATTGGTAGCTATAATATCGGTGCTTCATCTGCAAGTATAAAGCAGAAACACAGGGGTTAGGAAATGCCGGGTATTTCCGTTACAACATAAGTAAATTCAATTCAAATATAAATAAATTAATGAATTCTACCAATTACCGTACCATTTTTAAGTTGCAATCGCCATCATAAAAGGTAACATTGTTCTCTATTCTTCTCTTGGAGAACTCTGTCCATCTGAGTTTTGTACTACCCCACTGAATTATACTGATTGTCGTCCATATATGTATGTATGTAGGTAGGTACACGTATATGTGTGTATTTGTATGTGTACATGTATATGTATTTGTATGTATATGTTTGTGCATGTATATGTATATTAGTATGAATATATAGGTGTTGGTATATATTTAATGGTATATTGTGTATTCCATTCGGTTCCATGAAGGACAAGCCAGCCGCCTACTAGAGATGAGCTGCAATGTGTTCATTAATTTTGGATTCATCAATCCCATGCCCATGAGTTTCTCACTTGAAAATATAGCACATATTGTGAAAACTGTTTTGCAACACGAAGTAGCTACAAATCGGCTGCCCACAGGAGATGTGCTGTCACTAATTCATTTTTATTTTCTTACTTCACTAAATTCAAATACGTCATTTAAAAAAATGAATTTTATGTGTTAGACCTAAGTATTGAAAACCCATTGCTTGACGATGGAAATAAAAGATTTAATCATAATAATAAAGTCATCAGTTGTAAGTAAGTATTCAACATTTTAGGGTTCATTTTACCATGTGGGGGGTGATCTAGATAACGGTTCATTTTTCACCTCAAATTGGGGGTATCTGTGAACCCCATTTTTTTAAAGTAAAAAAATCTAAAGACATTTAGAAATGTGTAATATGTAATAGAAGCATAATTTGGAGCTGCACCTTATGGCATTTTTTTGTTTCTTTTTGTAGCACTGATAGTTGAAAAATTAAACCCTTGTTAATGAAATATTTTACTTTTCACTTCATCTGACTAAACTAATAAGTTGCCTAAGTTGAATTATGATCCTCTGGTTGGGTAACTATCAGCTGATATTTTATATTTAATCTGATTTTTTTTTTGTGAAATGGGAAATGTCATGAAGAAGATTTTATTGGATTACTCCTTTGAGTGTGGATAATTGTGGATGAATATTTTTGGACAAGAAGATTTCTCTACTAGAACCGTTTTTCCATTCGGCTTGTGATCGAGTTGTAACAGCGTTTTGTTATGTTCTAGTCTAGTCAGGTACATAATGCCAATAGTGCTTCTAGTAAAGAAGAACTATTGGTATTATGTATCCACCTGTGACTGGAGCATCTTGTAAAGGAGTTCTATTTGTATTATGAATCCTTTTGTGACTGAAGCTTGTAGTCCATGAGTGTTGCTTATTATTTTATGCGTTGAACTGTGACTAAAGCTTGTAATCATTGTTTGCTGCTCTTGTTATGTCTTTACTTGTTGAGCTAGGGATGATGCACTGCTTGTATTATGCATCTACTTCATGGAAATGACTATCTTAGTCAGGGCACATTATGTGTACTAGTTGTGAGTAGAGCTTGTTGTCTAGGCGTGCTGTTGGTATTATGTATCTACTTAAAACTAGAGCTTGTGGTCAGGATGTGGTGTTTTTATTATCTATCAAATTGCAACTGGAGCTTGTAGTCAGGGTGTGCTGCTGGTATTATTTAGGTACTTCTTATAACTAAAGCTTATATTCAAGTTGTGCTGCTTTCATGCAAAGACTTGCCAAGCAACCATATAACTGCAAATGAGAGTCTAATTTGACTTGGTAATCCTGCATTGTAGCCGTTTTTATTTCACAGTAGGGCCAAGCATGAAAATGCTGGCAACCAAAACAGTGACAGCAACACAGACACTTCACCAACACAATCCTCCTTGATATGTATCTAGCATCTGTTGCACATGTGTGTAAGAGCAAGATCCTAGTCAGATGTGAGAACACAATCCAGATCTAGATTCCCATTGGTTAGGAACAATACAGCACCCAGTACTGAACCCTGAGGAACACCGCTGCCTCCCTTGACTCTACAACATTTATGAACAGGAAACCTCATAGAACATCCAACCAGAAAAGTAAGTATCCAGCTAAGCAGAACTGCCCCAACTTATATCTTCCTCGTATTGTAAATTAACACATCATGGGAAACAATATGGCAGGCCTTTGAAAAATCGAACTGCGCACCATCCACCACACAACCATCACACGTGAATAAGCCAAGAATAACTTCCCTAGCAGACCTAAATTGCAGGAATCCACAAACAGGTTTTCTACCTTTGTTTGTCACCTTATTCGTCTCCTGTCAGCTTCCACAGACCAGCAAGTTAGATCAGAGGAAGCCAGGGGAGCCGGTAAAGCAGTGTTAGTCAGTTCTTGTCGGTAAAGTTGTACTCGGCCAATAAAACGCAGATAAAAACAGATTTGTGTGCTCTGATGACCTAAGTAAAACAATCTATGGGTTAAAAAAAACATTGAAACAATAAAAGAAAGACTTGTTCTCATAGATGAAAGAACAGAATGCACACATCCAACCCATAAAACAGGTATTCAAATAACACAGGAGCCTCTCCCAAGAACTTGAACAAAGTATCACTGAGAATATCCACCAACAACCGTTTGACGTTGTCAGGCAATCAGTCATCATCAAAAGTAGGCAAATTGTTCCTTTGCTGGACATGCACCAAACATTCCTTTCTTAATGTGTGGCAAACAAGCTGGCATCAAGAGGTGTTGGCATGACTATGTGTTCAATGATCAGGAGCAAACACCAGAGCCGCATCAAAATTAATCCATTCACAATAATTTTTTTGCATCCATTCATTGCAGGCGTTCTCTCTACCTACCCCCACATGGATGTTTCTCCCCCCCAAAGCCTGCTTTGAATGTTGGCATGGTTGAAGTGAGTGACATGAAGTGTCTGAATTCTAATGGCTTACTTGGCGTGTGTTGATAACAATAAGAAGAACGCGTCCCTGAATGCTGCAGAGAGATTGATACATGTTGACGAGTTTAAATTGATGTATGTTCAGGGGAATTTAACCTACCATCAGCGTCAGGAGTTGATTGCTAAGATATCAGTGTTGCAGAGCACTCCCATGAAAAGTGGTTGTGACAGATGACAGCTGCAGTTGAGAAGGCCGTGTAGGTGATAGTCATAGTTGTGTTTATTGTGGTGCAGGTGGCTGTGGCGTTGGTGTCCATGCTGCTGGTTCTCGTGGTGTTGCAGGTAGTTGTGCTGTTGCAGGGGGTTGTGCTATTATTGGTGGTCATACTGGGGATAGTGGTGATGCAGTTAAGCACGGCAATGGAGCTCCTGGTGATGCGTAGGCCGGTTTAGTTGACACTGTTTCCAGTCGGGGGGGTGGTGGTGGCGGCTATGGGTTGTTTTGAAAGGGCAAAATGCACTATTTCACTTTATGTTTAGACAGATAACTGTGAATTTTTTCAAACAGACATACTGTTTGGTTGATTTTGTTGGGGCCTTTGCCTTGGTTGTAGTTGCTGTGGGGGAGACTAGGCTGACTGCTTCAGTTCCTTCATCCATCTGGAGGGTTTTGATTTGAGGGGTAATACTGGGAGCACTGTTTGCAAGAATTGCATTTGCTTTTTTGTGAGTAGAGGGGTTTATTATATTGTACACGGCCTGTCCTGTCCTAATGTTGCTGACATTCACTTGTTGGAAGTAGATATGTGGGTACTGGCTGTATTCCGGTCTCCATCTTATGATGAGGCTTGCAATTTTCAACACATACACATGATCTTGACATTTTGCAATGACTGTGAGGTGGCTGTTATGGGCAACTTGACCTTGCCCCTGTTGGCCTGTGGAGGATGCTTTGGAAGCTGATGCATGCCCTGTGGATCTGTGTTTTTTGGATTGGTTCCTTTCTGTTGGCCTGACACGGTGGGGTAACTGAGAGCAATTTTTTTGCAGGGGGTTCCACTTAGAACCTTTTCCTTACATCTGATGTGGATAGGGTAGGCAGATAACATTTTCTTTACATCACACTTTTCACCTTTGCAGCCCCCCACAGCCCCAACAGCCCCGTCAACAGAGCATGCAGGCATGAGAGGCAGTACACCTCAGCGCGACAGCAATCTAAAAGAAGAGCATGGTACAAGCACTGCAGCAGGGTGCTAGTTGGAATGCGCTCAATAGGTCCGAAGAAAACAAAACAATGAAGACAGTCAACAACTGCACACAACTGTCAGCAATACAAACAAAGCCACAATATCACATCAAATTTAGTCTAGCAAAACTCCTACAACACTGCCCTCAATTCCTCCTCCAAGGCCCTCTTGAAGCCGCGAAATGAATCACACTGCATCACATCAGCGGGCAGCCAGTTCCAAATCTGCACACAGCAAGAATAAAAGAATCTGCGTTTATAGTCCGTCTGACAGCTTGAAAGAATGCCCACGTGTGCCAACATCCGGAGCTCTCTTAAACAGAGCAGACAAACCTGAATCAACAGGACAAAGAAAAATCTTCCAACTCTTTGCAAGATCTGAACGCAACAACCTCCCCCTCACAGAAAACAACTGCATTGCTTTGAGCCGCTCACCTTAGTCCACTCCACCCAGCCCATTAATCTTCCTGGTCTACCTCCTCTGCACAGACTCCAACAATCTCAGATCCCCCAGAAATCCCACATTCCACACACATGAGCAGTAGTCCAAGATGGGTTTTATATGAGTAATAAACAAACAGACCATGAAAACAGAACTCCTATTGACAGTAGAGCGGAACAGACTGGTCGCCAGAGTGGAAGTCTTTCTAAAACACTCCTCACGTGGAGATGGAACCGCAGCCTTGAGTCAACAAGCACTCCCAAGTCCCTGAAGGAATCAACATGCTCATGTACCACACCATTCAAATTATAAGCAGTTCTACTGTCAATCTGCTCCAATTCAAGACAGCCACTGTAGAAACGCATAAAGACATGTTTGTCAATGCTCAACAAGAGATTCCATGACAACGACACAGACTGCACCAAATTCAGATCCCTCTGTAAGGAAGACACACCCAAGCGAACTGCTTGTACATCGCGGGGGAAACTCGTATAAAGTTTGAAGTCGTCAGCAAAGGCCTTCCACTCACAAGCCACACCTGCTGCAACATGATTGACATATAGCTGGAACAAGAGCGGACCCAGCACAGAACCCTGGGGCACACCACTTGTCACCTCATGGAAGTCACTGACAACTCCCCCCCCAGAAGCACACATTCGCCTCCCTATCAGAAAATTACGAATCCAATCCAACAGTCCACCCGGGATACCCACACATCTCAGTCTGTCCAACAAAACCGAGTAACTGACCACATCGAACGCTTTAGAGAAATCCAGAAAGACCACATCAACAACCATTCTTTCATCTACCCGATCAGCAACCTCACCATAAGAAGCAAAATTTGGTCTTCAGTGCTCCTTCCCAGCCTGAAACCAAATTGACCCTCAGACAAAATGCCAGAATCTTCCAGAAAAGACACCAACTAGGACACAACCCGCTCCAGCACCGCACAGCAAACAGAAGTAAGACTCACAGGTCTGTAATTGAGAGGGTTACTTCTTGAACCAGACTTGAATATAGGAACAACACGAGATTCCTTCCAGGCCTCCAGTAAAACTCCCAGGCCCAATAATTTTGCAAAAATCAGAGACAAGGGCAATGACAGCTGCCAAGAACATGATTCCAAAACACCATGGGGAATGCCATCAGGTCCAGGGGCAGAAGATGAGTCTTAACCACCCAGAACCTGGGAAACTGTCTAGTCACACAAATCCCACTAAGTTTTCCAGGAAAAAACTGATGTGGGGAAGGGCTGGCAGGATCAGCATCCACGAAAACAGACAAAAAAGTCTACATACAGCTGACTCATGTCTCTCTGACCAGCAACAACTCACCAGATGGAAGCTTCAGAGGACCAACAGAAGGACAGCCCTTCTTTCTTCCTCTGATAGAAGAGTGAAACATCTTGGGAGTAACTGAGAAGTTGTCTGCTAATTTCTGCTCATACAGACACTGGCTATAGCATGTAAAATTTCTGTACTCAAAATTAAGCCCAGTAAATCACGGCAAGGACGCCAACACATGCTCATGCTGCCTACCGAGCTCCCTCCTCAAAAGCCTATACAGCGCCCAAGCCTTAGATCTACTGGTCATTAGTTCCCTATGAGGGCCCTGCAATCAGCTTGGTCGAGAAGCAGTGTCTCGAGTGGGAACAAACTTGTCCATAAGTGAATGGACAATTGACTGAAACAAACTAAAATTCTCCTCCACAGTGCCGTACAGAAACTCATAATGCCAGTCAACACCCTCTAAAACCTCCCTCATGCTACTGTAATCACCACGAGACCACATAACTGATTTCAAACCAGGATCCCCTGCTACATCCTTCATCCGAAAAATATACTCCACCAAGACAGGGGCATGGTGTCACCCTGGAAGAGGGGGCAAAACCGCCACAGAAGACACTCGATCATCCTCCGAAAGCAACACCAGATCAAGAATGCTACCCGAATCAACATAAGTACCTTCCCTCATCCACTGAGTGAGTCAGAAAAGAATAAAACAATCAAGAAACTGAGAGTCAATGGGAGGGATATAATTATTGAAAACGTCTGCAGACCAATCCAATGAAGGCAAGTCAAAATCCACATGAACATCAACCTCTCTGCCAACACAAAACTCCAGCAAGAATTCAATCAGTTTAGCATTCTCCTCAGCTGAGTAGGAGGGTGGGCAGTAAGCCACCACAACCAAAACATCATAATCAAGGAGGGAAATGGCAGCAACATTGGGTAAAGTCACCTCAGTTGGCACAAACTTCAAATTGTTTGCAACATACAAACAGACTCCATGCTTCTCCACTTCCTCCACCACGTCCCCCCCACCAGCTAAAACCCTGGCAAATCAACAAAGGACGAGGACACCGAAGTTTACCATGACTCGCACACGCCCACTAACTGCAAATCCTACCGCTGCACCATATGACCACCAAAAGGGACCTTATTCATTAGAGAATTCAAATTGACACAGCACAACCTCAGAAAGGAGAAATTCATTTGCAAAGACTGGCTGGCTAGTTAAAAGCACCACTTCCGCGGCCACCTGGTATGCCATGGGGACCAGTCAGAGCTCCACGACCACCACCACCAGAGCCATGACCGCCCCCAGCACCACCACCACGGCTCCTAACCCCACTATCAAAAGCAATAACATAATATTTTTTTTATGTAAACCCTGTCATCAGTATTCACTAATCAACTTTGGATTTTCAATGTAATTTATTCTAGGAATTAATGAATTCTTTGCATCTGGGGTCAGAACTGAGGCTATTTTTTTTATTGAGACTATAACATTATTTAAATTTTAAAACTAATATAGCAATAGTTTAATAACTTTATTACCCAAATAAATAGAATTGAGCTAAATATAACTACTCAAAGAGAAAGATTTGGCACAATAATGCCCCAGATTTGTCGAAAGCTGACGTTTTGGAAAATTGCCAGGGCTTCAGTACATCCATAATATACATATTCATTTTCATATAAAAGTAAATGTGTGTTTGGAACACTGGACCTATTTTAATGAATCATAACTCACTCTTGAATGATCTTTGACTGGTTCAGTAAATGGTTACCATTTGCAAGACAAGCTTTTGGAATTGTCTGACCTATAAAGCGCAGTAATCTAAAGAGTATATCACAACATCTATGTTGTACTTGACAAGGGTTTATGACCTTAATGATTGTGAGTGAAGCAATCTATTAACAAGATGAACTGCACCATAGCTGGCCCCATGAGGAAAGGATGTCTTATGATATTAAACATGGCCTGACATGACTGAGGCAGAATCAAGACAGGAAATTATGCAGTTGTTTTTGAATTCAACATCCTATAGAAACTCATCCATTGCATTCAATTCAATGTGTTTTACTATTTGAAAATGTAGCAAACTTGTTCTATTGCATTGAAAAACAGTTAGTTGCAGGCCCTTTCATACTGATGTTGACTATATTTATCAATTTAGACAGGAAAACCCCAATGCCATTCCATGTACATTCAGAGGTATATACTAAACATAAGCACAAGTATACACATGAAGATTTGTGTACCTTGGTACAAATTTATACATTTTGATGCATACATGGCCACATGTAAATGCATCCAACTATATGTATACCACTAGCTTTATACATGTATATACACTGAATGGCACCAAACAATGTAAACAATCTGTTATATAACCTATTTAGTATAAATAATGTTGAGTTTCCCGTTTTCCAAATGTTGAAAGATAGATTCATTGTTTTGGCATCAACACATAGCCAAATTATCAATGATAACTTACAATTTAACGTTGATCCAATTTTTACAATAATAATACTAAATCCTTAAATATACCTTTATTGTGAATAGTGTTGAAACATTGTTGGTTGTAGAGACAATTGTGGTCGAGACAAATTTTTGAAATATTACGCATGTTGGAACAGTGCTGTGAAGTTTCATTCAAGAACACATTCATCAAACATTGGGTCTGGACGTGAAAATAGTGAGGGATCAGTATATGACAAATGATCTGTCTATCATTTTATGATGCTGACAGTAAACGTGAACCACTGTCCAAATTACTAATTGAGTTTTGCAAGAAGGAGTTGTGGTCAAATTGAATGTTCCTTGTGTACATATCAACATCAGAATGCTACCAAAATCCTAACTCGGTAAAGCCCTCTGATCAAGCATGGTAGAGTATAGCATAGTATTTCAGTTTAGGATGCTGTGTTCTTAATAGGGTCATGAATGTCCCCTTCCAAAAATTGTTAAAATAGGCATTTATTGAGCAGCTGCTGAACATGAATGTGTGCAAATCCAGCATTGCAATCAATAACTCCTCCTGTAATACTTTATTAATCACACCCCTCTCTTCTACTCTTTTGTGCCAGTTGACTGGGTTAGTAATATTTTTGTCTCATTTTTTATCATCTCATGTTTTCTGTCAGCATTATATAATTATAGACAGGTTAGGATTATATACCAACTATTTTGGAACACATATCAGATTTTTGATGAATATATTTGTTTCAAAATGTAGCTCCACAGTGCTGATGCAAGTTAAAAACAAGGGTTGCAACTTGTGAATTCAGCACCACCACTTTGACTTTCACAACTGACAACATTTATTCAATAGTATTCACATTTATTCTCAAGATTTTTTTTCTTGTGCAGTTCAATTTAAGTTGGATTGTGCTTTGTCTTTCATAATTCAGCTTCTAACCTTTCTCAATTATGTAGCCACTCAATAGCTTGGTATACCTGTATGTCAGATACACTAAGTCAAGAATACATGTCTCCAAGAATAACATATCTCATTTTATGGCCAGCACTGCCATGTGTGCCAGCAGTTACATGAACTCCACTGAATAACAAACTCAAAGGCACTGGAAGGGGTGCACACCATTAGCTTGCAGGAAACATGCATGAAATGACAGAAGCAAATACAACACATAGACTAAAAAAACAAAAATTGAAAAGCTGTAGGACACATCACCCCCTCAAAACTGCTAACAAGACTGGAAATACCACAACCCCACAGCATTCAACCCATCTCCCAAATACTAAACCTATTTGATCTTCCTTCTATAAGGCAGAAATGGTAGATGATTCAACAACAATGACAATAAGAACAACAACAGCAGGCAGCTCATTCTATATTGTATTGCACCAAACAAAGAACCTCCTCACTACTACAGTGTTTGTGCAGGTGTTCCTTTGTCGTACTGCCCAGTGACCTCTGGAACAGAATGGACAAATTATAACTTTCTGTATCACTACACAGAATCCTCTAATACTCAATTATATGACTTTTCAGCAACCTGCCTCTGATTGAAAACCAATTCGGAGCCATCAGTCTTACATGGCAGGACACCTCAGACAAAGTCATAAACCTGTTTGGTTCACCTCCTCTGAACTGATTCAGGCAAATTCACATCATATAACCAAGATTCCACTCACAAGAACAGTAGCTGAACCGGATCTGACATGCAGTACAACGAGTGTGACCTAACTAAATCACGTCACAGCAGCTCATTGTGTGACTTCCCTGACTTGCCCATAAAACTTGAGATCAGCATCTACATCAACTCCCAAATTGTACTAAACATTAACAAGCTCCTAACATCTCCCCAGAATGTATATGTCATTCACAACAAAACCAATTCACCCAGCACTACACTTTCTAGAACAAAACAATACAGTTTTTAGGGTTCAATGACAATTTCCATGATGCTGTTTGGAATGCTCTCATGATCTCTATGCAAAGCTAACACTTCATTGACAAAATCATCATATCTGATTAGACGCATTGATTTTGAAATCACCAGTGAATGTGACTAACTGAGACAAACAATCTGCCAGAATTAATTATCTTCTACTAAAAAGTGAATTAGATTTGCAATTGAACCCAGATAAACTACTCCAAGGCTTTGAAACTTTGGTTGAGAGACAGCATAAACTACTTCAAGGCTTTGCAAGCAAAATGGTTGAGATACATCATAAAATGCTTTGGAAAAATCAAGATGGTCAAATCCACAACAGCCAGCATCTACAAATGCTACCACTGTCAATTAAACTAGCAACATCTTATCTTCTGCTGATCTAACCTTCCTGAATCCAAGCTGTCTGAAACCAAAGTTTGTAGGACTCCAAATAATCCCATAGCTCAGCAGCAACAATCCTCTCCGCTGACTTGCAACAACAAATAAAGTTTACTAGAAGATAGGTATGAGGATTGATCATTTCTAGATTTGCTTTTAAAATTGGAATTACTAATGAACTTTTTCATGTGTTGGGGAGCAATCCACTCTGCAAAGAACTGCCAAAGAGTATACAGAGAGGCTGTGTCTGTTGCACAGCACACTCC
Organism: Gammarus roeselii; assembly: GCA_016164225.1. NCBI lineage: Eukaryota > Metazoa > Arthropoda > Malacostraca > Amphipoda > Gammaridae > Gammarus > Gammarus roeselii. Next base: position 3,225 of record SDVV010015367.1, on the reverse strand, counting down.
CTCTGAAATTTTGGTTGAAGCTCATCAAGGCCCATTGCCAAATTAACATTGAGCCCAGCCCAGAATGTCAGACATTCTAATAAAAATATCTCATTAACTATCTAACACAATAAATGGAACAAGATTATGAGAAATATCTCCTCCATATTCACTATAAAATGCAGATTGGAGGTTTGCCATCTCATGCAAATCATACACAAGCTGTTCCTCTGGGTCACAAAGCAGAGCAACACCAAGACGAACTGTCTTCTTCCTTCTTATGTTGGCATATAATAGTTTTTTGGTGTCAATATACCATAGCACGATGTATTCATACTGCATTGGATGACTGAAACATGATTTCAAAATTGATGATTTAAATCAAGAAAATTAGTCTCCATTCCTGCCAAAACCTCTTTCCTGAAATTGTGTACTCATTCCACACATGTATTCTCACGCCATCAACACATGGCAGGGTCTAACAGACCACAGAACCCTAGGAGAGTCTCCTTATGAGGCACTTATATATCTATCCGCTTCCTCAGTATGTTAAGGAACACAGTGTTCCTCATAAACAGCAAGGTAGTCAAATTCCGACGGTGAATTAATCTCAGACAACGCTTCTGAAAGCAAACCATATTTCCCTGGTCCAAGAATATTACAAAGATTGATGGCTTGGACCAACCGTCTGGCTCTCAAACATCTTCCAACAAATAGTCACACATGATTGGTGAGCAAGAACACCTTGGGAAAGGAGCCAAAACAACAAAATCTCCTACACTATCCAGCTTGCTAGTCAAAAATAAATCCAGGATATTGACAGGAGAAACAAGCTGACTCACCCACTGGTGCAAACCAGAAACTACAAAGCAATAAAACAAACAGCTGATCAATTAAGCCAACATTTTTCTCCTGCACCCACTTATCTGACTTCTTCACCAAGGGCAAGTTATAATCCTAAATACATGAACCTCCTGACAGCACAGAAGTTGATAATTAAATCAATTGGGGTCAAAATTTTCCTTCTCACCATATGATGGAATGCTGTAAACTGATCAAATTCACACCCCAAGTTTAACCAAAAAAAAACTGCTCAACATTAGGTAAGTCAAGATTAATCTCCCCATACTTCAGTATATTTTTTGAATTCATACAAACTCTATGTATTAGCACTTCACAACATGAATCCCCCTTCACAACAGAGAACCCATGAACCTCAACAGAAAAGGGCAGACAACTCATAAGCTATGTCTCATCAATACCTACAGACTTCCCACCAAGATTAAATCTGAAATGAAATCCATCATGTTTGCAAAACTATTCCTTTTTGCTTTACCAACCATCGGCACGACTACAGTAGCCCCACCGAGACCACCAGCATTACCACCACGGCCACCAGAACTTCCACCGCGGCCACCAGAACTTCCACCGCGGCCACCAGAACTTCCACCGCGTCCACTAGAACTTCCACCGCGGCCACCAGAACTTCCACCGCGGCCACCAGAACTTCCACCGCGGCCACCAGAACTTCCACCGCGGCCACCAGAACTTCCACCGCGGCCACCAGAACTTCCACCGCGGCCACCAGAACTTCCACCGCGGCCACCAGAACCGCCATGGGGCCACTTGAAGCGCCATTGCGGCAACCAAAGCCGCCACTGTGGCGAACAGAACCGCCGTTGCGGCCACCAGTACCTTCTCTGCGGTCATCAACACCACCACCCCACAACCACCACCGCCCCTCCTTAGCTGCCGCCTTACCACCACCAAGTGCCACTCTTCTTGCAATGAGCTCCTGTCGCTGTCTGTAAGTCAAGTCTCTCTGAATGTACACTGACTTGAATTCATCCAAGTGTTGATGAAGAACTTTAGCTCTATTCAAGCTAGTTTCCCAATCCTCACAACTCCACATAGCGCAATATCTCCAGCATATAATTACAAGCAAATTCAGCACTGCCAGTTTTGATACCTCTGAGCTTAATCAAATCCTGACAAAAATCCTGTCAATGCAATTATTTAAATTCTACATGAATCATCACTCTAGAAACTGTTACTTCATATGCAGTAAACCCAACTTGTGGCTCATCATTATGACTGACAGTATCAGATTCAAACCTTGACATCTCATCAATTTTTTTGGTAAGGAATCCAACAGCCAATTGAATGCTGACACAGGTCCCTTCTCCTCACCAGGCCCACAAGCAGCTTTAGTTCTATCTGAGCATCTACACCTGCGATAGGAATAGTGCACAGCAAACGCAGTATTCTTCACAAGGCAATGGATGACAGAATTATCATCAACCTTATAAACAAGACAAATCAGTATAAAATTTCTCATGGTAGACCCAACCAGATAAAACGTTACCAGCCAGAGCTGACTCACAGGAAACCAGTTCATCAAAAGCCAGCCCACCCCACTATGACAAGCCCCTAGACTTATGGGTTGATGTTGAGTCAGATTTATGAGACTGCAAAGGCATACATGAGAAGCATAGACCAATGCTGGCTTAAGCTTCCCATGTATATCTGCGCTGCCGATATGCTGTCATTAATTTAGGCCTCCAGCTATGCCCCAAAAGAGGCAACTGAGCTAACAGACCCATGTCAGACTGGCTAGTTCATGACATCTTGGTTACTTTAAGAAACTGGAACATTTGCTGTCCATTGGAATCCAGTCAACATGCCTGCTCCTCCATCCCTTACAATGAACTTTGCATGCTTTTCTTCTTACTTTACATTGATCTCAACACTGTCTTAATTTTTGATATTTTTTACTGTCCCTCACCCTCACATCATCTCCAACACCCTTTGTATAATCATGGCATGGCATTGGGTATTTTTCATGTAAATTGCAATAGTTTAGTCACCATTCATGTGGAGGGCCCTGCAACAACTAATGTTTTGAAGGGTAAAAAATGTTTTTTTTTAACATACAAAGAATTTTACTTTGTTTACAAGCTTCTATAAGACATTTCTATTCAATTGCTGCTTAATTATCTGAGAGTTTTATGGTGTTGATTCTAATACTGCCAGTCAAGACAGGGATGGTTTAAGTGCATAACAAATTCAAATTTCCTGTTGCGGCCAGCCTCTGTGAAGTCCATTGTGTTTAGTTGTATCATGACCCGGTGCCAAGTAGTATACAGTCATTGTGTGATGCTCTAAGGGTCTGATCACATAAGACTTGACTCTGTAAAGCTGTCCCTCCTTATATCCATAGTGTAAAACCACTTTGCTTTGGGTTAT
>SDVV010015366.1:0-14547 GCA_016164225.1 Gammarus roeselii | reverse complement strand
ATACTGTATGTGCGTGTATATTGATCATTACACACAAAATATCACAATCTAACCGCTAAGAACCCACTAATAACCTCCGCCTGAGTTAATTATATCCCAACTAGATATGATTACAAACATATATGTACAGAAAAAAATATTAAATGATTAAACCAGACATAAATACATAATTATATAAGCACTCGAGCATAGCAATCATGTCACGGAAATGATGTGAGAAATTCAAATAACAGAAAAGAGCAATCTCACCTAATTTTCCTGAGCGCATCCAACTTTTTGACTAAGGGGACCCCTACCACACCCCACCCCTCCAAATGTGCTATAACAATATTCCTACCAGCAGCAAATACATATATAATAAATGATAGTAAGGAAGTAAGTATGCCCCAATACAGACATCAAAATGAAGAAAAATACATAAATGCAATAAACATTAATAATTTATATAGAGTAAAATGTTCAAAATATATAACCTTCCCAATGTATATTCGAAAGCATTTGGCCGAAAGCCCCCATCCCTCCGTCTTCTTCAACCCCTCTGCGTCACCCGCCTCCTTTATCAGTGACTCCGACCCACATCCGGTCCCCTTCGTGCCGACCGCCTGACTTCAGTCAACCCCGCCCCACCGTTAATTGTCCCTATCGATATTCCTTCACTAAAGTCGTTATAGGCGACATATAGGCTACTTTTAGATCCATTTTTGAAATATGTTGACAAACTTCTATTTACCATCCCCACGTATTCAAGTTTGCCAAACACCATGTATTCAAGATTTCCCAAGCCAATGTATTCGTTAGTCTCCAACCACGTATATTCGTATCTCCCAACCCTATGTATTCCTGATTTTTCAATCCCATATATTCATGATTTTCCAAGCTCATGTATTCGTGATTCTTACCTCTAGGTAAACGTTGTATATTTTGTTCCATGATGTACAAACCGGCTGCTCACTGCAGTGAGGTGAGCTGTGACGGATTCATTTATAACTTTCGTTTCACAAATTCAAAACGTGTATTTGATTTATGATTTTTGTGTGTTGTATTTCAGATTTGAAACCCCATTGCTAGACGATGGAAGTGAACGATTTAGTTATAATGATAATAATATGGGTAACGTTCGACTCAATTGAACAACGGAAATAATTCAAACAGTATAACTTATAATGTCTTTTTGACTGAGAAAAGCTGGACTGCCACAGCTACAAGTCAGCATTGTAGTTCAACTGGAAATAAGAGTACTAACTTCACGAAACAGAACTAGCATCTTTTCCCTAAGGAATAATGATTATTTGTCTCCGAAACGTTCAATGATTCAAAAATAATTTGTTGGATAGGAAATGTACACATTTTGCCAGATCGTTGTAAATGTTGAAGAGACATGCCCAGATGTACATATTTTTGTGTTGTGAATAATTTGTCTCCCAGATAACAAATTGGAGCAAGGCTTACAAGTGATTACATTTCTATATTTGTCGAGCCATTATGGATGTCGTTTGGTTCATATTTTTGTCGCATTTTATTGAGATCAGGTCCCCTTCCCACACAACTTTTGACATGTCCAAACATCACTAAGCTCCTTTCAACCAATCGTGTTTTCGCCTAGGCGCAAGAGAACGACAGAATCCTAGTGATTACAGAATTGAATTTTGTTCCTCCTTGGACACGACTTCGACAAACATCGTGGATTGGCAAAAATGTTGAAGCCGAGCCACATGAAAAACAAATCAAATGCCGACAAATTGGATAATACGTTCACAGTGACATTAGGTTCTAATTTCACCGCTCTCTTGCTCACTGCACATATTAAAAACTATAATCGGTTCCCATTACTTGGATATTGAATTCAAGGTAATTGTCGAACAATTGTAGGTGAAAAGAGAACAAAATTACGACGAGAAAGCCAATACATTTGAGGTGACTTATGGAGGTGAAGTCATCAGAAACAGCGAGTGCTGCGTTTACATGACTGTCAGATAAAAATTAGGAATTATATTTTTTAATTAAAGAAATACTCACAACAATGTGTTTTTCCTACGCATTCCTTTGATTCTTCTTCTATGAACAGCAACTGTTTTGATTCTTCACGAACAGCTACGAACAATTGAACTACAAGGGGATAATTCGTTTTATAAAAGCTTTGGGCGTGGTCACGCTATTTTGCTGTGTCTTCTGAGAGCGGAGGTCACAGCTGGACATCCAGTTCAGTAGCTGAATGTCCAGCTGTCCAGCTGTAAACGCGATATTTTGCATGGGGTGGCCAGCTATAAACTGAACTTGTAAACGCTCTCGCTTTCGATGGGGCCTCGAGTTTTCCCCACGATTGTCACACTTGATTTATTCAACCAATCGTGACTTCACTGAAAAAAAATTGCCTTGTACTATTAGAAAAAATTGAGTTTACGGAGAAAATAAACAATACTTTACCACACGCGAGTTTCTAACATTTTAGGTAATGATAACTATAGATTTTCTGGGGAAGATATGAATGAGAAGAAACGCAAGTGAGTGAATGTAATAAAAAATACTCCTCAAAATATTCGAATTGATACATAAATTACTTCGAAGTTTATTGCAAAAATCTATGCTGTATCACATATCATTACAACCTAGATACTGAATAAGGAGAGATAACTATTCATATAAGATTTTTGTACATGTGAAAAACGCCTTATACAAATTTAAATTCTCGAACAAAAAATAAGTTACATCTGATAGGTTTGAAATTACTTATTGCTTGTTATGTTTACTACATAATTTCAGAAGTCTTCGCGATATTTTTTTGTGAACATAACAATTGACGGACAGACGGACAAGCAGACACACAGACAGATAGACAGACGGCAAGGTCCCAAACCCATTTAAATGATATGTAACACTTGAAATTCCGACTAAAAATAACAGAAGGGAGTAAGCAGTATCCTAATCCGTATGCCATTGTCAAAGATTATTTGTATTTCACAATACAGAATGTTGCAAACGATAATGTATAACTCGTTACATTTTTACTGCATTCTTTTCTTCGAGTCTCATTACTAGTCTTTAACATTAGAACCGATTCCGGTTGATAACATTTTTTTCCTACAAAGATCACTGATTGTAATCTAAAGCCTCTCATGCATGAGACAAATAGGTTTATTATATGAACTTCTTTGAATAATTATCTTTGGGATTCGCAGAGGACTTTCTTATGCAGGTTTGTTTGATGCAGCGTAGTGAACATTGACAGTATGGCTTCAATATGAACATAGTTCTTTTTTGAAACGAATGCTTCAAACTAATCCCTTTCGGATCATTTATCTTCAGAAAATTTGAACTATTGTTCCTGATTGATGTTTTCGTCCCTCTTTCATAAAATTACCCCATTTAATATACAATGTGAGGTGCAAGTAACAAAGTCATTAACGGGTCCAATTTATGACAGAGGCAAGATAGCCTCACTAGTTAGTATCTTCGATAAGCATCTATATTGATTACGCCTGTTGAACGCAAAAGTTGAATGTAAAGAAATTCCCCTCATGCCCATAACGGGATTAAGTTAGCTCAATGGCCTTATTGAGCTCCTACGGGAGACACGATCGGGATTTATGATGACACAGCAGTCTGAGAGACGTTGCAACAAATTATCATGTCAGAATAGCAAGGTCCGAATCAGAAGGAGGTACCTACACTACTGATGCATCCTCGACTAGCTAATAGCTGTGTGAGGTAATGTATTCGTGTACCCGATTGGAGTGTGGACCTACACATTGAAGTACCATAAAAAATAGATTTAGTAAAACTTAATAGTCTTTAACACAGCGTTGTGAACGAATAATGAGAAACCGTATTGTATGGGCACTTTGTTGCGTTTTCTTTTATTGAACTACATTCTTACCCCCTCCCCGAAAACGGTTATCATTTACAGCACGACAATGTTGACGAAGGCAAATCCCACGACCGTATTCTAAGGTTGAGTGTTCTATTTTATTTTAGACATAATAATGGTATAACACAATCTCTTTGGATATCAGAGAACGCGAAGAAAGAAATTGAAAAGATATTAAAGCGGAATATTTGTATTTTCTTTAAGGATATATATAAATGAGAGAGACTTTGTTAGGCTGGGTACAGTATCTAGATAAATTTTCACAACATTATGAACAAAAACCTTCTAGAGAAACAGACAAAGGAATGAAAAAAAGGCCACGTGATAGTTTTAAGGTATACTACGTCCGCAGCAAGTAGTCAAATGCCATGAAAATACGCTGTATTAAAAACGCACAAATATGATTGGACAATAAATATGTGCGGTTGTCGACCGCCTTGACGTAATTGAGGAAGGCGTGCCTAATAACGACTCTATTTATACGAATCAACAATGCTCACGATAAACTGATTTATTTAAATTCATTTATATGAACTATATTAATCATCAAGCATTTGCATTTTATTTGCATTATCATTTTTAAAATTGCATTATGAACATTCATATGGTATTGACATATTTGGACTCGTGCGCACTTGTTAATAAAACTATAAAATTCAGTGCTCTTTTGATTGTAACCAAACTTCGCCTTGAATATTTAAAATACTGACGAAAAGGTCACATAATTTATTTATACACAGATAGAACATCGGTTCGCGACAGACGTGTTGGTTGCTAGATATCAACAGTCGTTCTATACAGTATCTAAATATAGTTGGGGGCTGCAAATACATTCATTAACTAATAAATTATTATATACGATTTTATTTACGTTGACGTGATAGAGACAAAGTGGAGTCCATGTGAACAAAATGTTGTTTCACACGATGCCGGATGCGAGATTTTTTATTATGTTCAACTGGACAACTACAAAGTAGTGTTACTTATGACAATCGGCTCAATAACTTATTTTCTTGTTTTCATTCCCACAACCCTTTCGTAGGACTATGAATCTTTGTATTTACATGACTACATTCGTAGAATCACTCTGCATTGATACCGGAATAAAAAAAACCAGAAAATTGTTATTTAAGCAGACGTTGGAACATAGAATATCTTCTCGCCAATCAATTATTGCAGCCCTGTGTAAACTCGATATTGCGCAGGGGGGTAGCACAGACATTAACTGCACTAGAAAACGCTCTCGCTTCCGATGCAGCCTCGAATTTTTACCACAATCCAAACAGTTTATCTACTCAGCCGATCGAGACTTCACGAAGAGGGTTGAAAGCACAACAAAATAAATAAATCGCCTTTCCCCCACCGAAATTACTGAAACTTTGATGATGTAGACCTTGAAATTCAGGGAGAGGAAGTGCTGTGAAGAGGTTATGAATCAAACGGGTTGTATGACACATTTTCAATAGTTATTGAAGTGAACTGGTCCTGTTGAGGTCTAATTTCTTTGGTACTGAAAACTTAAACTATGATTAATTTTGTCCTGAGGAAACCATTACTACAACAATCCCCATGATTACTGTGTTAATGCCTTCGTGTGGAGAGATGTTACTACGAAGTTATAGGCAAGTAAAAACCAGGTAATATTCAAAATTCAATGCATTGCGAATATATTTTAAACGTTTTGTGTCGATTTTTTCTTGAAACCAAACAAAATTATATACCTTCCTGGTTTCAGAAGGGAGCATGCTGAACGTGGCCAGTTCACCGAAAATAAATAGATCATTCACCAGGCGGAATGGAACGGGGACGGAGTCGTGGCCTTTTCTTCGCGACCTGGTACCATCCCACAACTAGTAGTATATTTAGGAGCAAGTTACAACTTGCTCTTATTTTCACTCACTACGGGGCATGTACTTCCTATTTCACGGTTGTCCAGGTGAGCGGTGAGCGGTGATGATTGTGGTTGATCGTTTATGATTTGTAATGAAAATTTGACCGAGTAATGGGTAACTATAGGTAAGTTAGATAATTAGTGTTCGTCCACCGCTGTTATAGCATATTCAATTGCTTGTCCGTGCTCCATGAATTATTATTATTATTATTAATAAATCTTTTATTTCCATCGTCTAGCAATGGATTTTCAATACTTAGGTCTAACACATCAAACTTATTTTTAAAATGCCGTATTTGAATTAGCGAAACGAGGAATAAAAATGAATTTGGGACAGCACATCTCCTGTCGACAGCCGATTTGTAGCTACTTCGTGTTGCAAAACATTTTTCACAATATGTGTCATATTTTTAAGTGAGGAACTCATGGGCATGGGATTGATAAATCCAAAATTAATGAATACATCGCAGCTCATCTCTAGTAGGCGGCTGGCTTGTCCTTCATGGAACCGAATGGAATACACAATATACCATTAAATAAATACCAACACCTATATATTCATACTAATATACATATACATGCATGTACATATATATACAAATACATATACGTGTACACATACAAATACACACATACGCGTACATACCTACATACATATATGGACGAAAGTCAGAATAATTCAGTGGGGGAGTACAAAACTCAGATGAACGGAGTTCTCCAAGAGAAGAATAGAGAACAATGTTACCTTTTATGATGGCGATTGCAACTTTAAAATGGTACGGTAATTGGTAGAATTCCTTAATTTATTTATATTTGTATCGAAATTACTTCTGTGAGAGAAAGCGGCTACATATAATTCATCGATAGACAGAGCACACTTTGAAAGGATTGAGACATTGAAATAGATGAGACGTTAGTTAACAGCAAGGGTAATTGGCAGGGGCAATTGTTGATTGGTGTGGAGATATAATAACCGGTTACAGCTAAATATCAATAAATCAGAATAATTCAATGCTGGAGTACACAAGTCGGATGAATATACTTCCGTTATAGGAGACAAGGTAGTTAACAGCATGGGTAATTGGCAGGGGCAATTGTTGATTGGTGTGGAGATTTAATAACCGGTTACAGCTAAGTATCAATAAATCAGAATAATCCAATGCTGGAGTAGACAAGTCGGATGAATATACTTCCGTTATAGGAGACAAGGTAGTTAACAGCAAGGGTAATTGGCAGGGGCAATTGTTGATTGGTGTGGAGATATAATAACCGGTTACAGCTAAGTATCAATAAATCAGAATAATCAGAATAATCCAAGATTGTATCATCAAAAATGGTACGGTAATTGGTAGAACCAGTTCAATGACTGATATTAAAATCGAGTTAACATTTGTCGAAGTTAGAAGCTGCCTATCGTTCTTCAAAAAAACTGAGTTTGTATTTTAATTATAATAAAACAAACAGGAACATTTAAAACATAGAAATAGACGAAACGCTAGTTACCACTCATGGTATTTGGCAAAGATAATTGTGATCGGTAGCAACATAGAAAACATATGTATTGTCAGAGTGAAAACGATTAGATGGTGTCTCAATGTTGAGAGGGATGGTGGTGGTGGATTCGAACATGCTCATGAACAGAGTGCATTTTCTGGTTACTGGTGTTATGCATTTAGCTTATATTTGTGGGCAAAGTTACGGTTTTGAATTGATCGGCCAATAGATGTTCATTAAGCCTATTCTTGAAGGACGTGTTGGATTCAAGATTCTTGAGGCTTGTTGGGAGGTTGTTCCAGGATTTTGGTCCAGTGATCGAAAAAGCTCGACAAGCCGTTTCTGTTTTCCTGTGTTCAACCTGCAGAGTATCATTATTCCTTGTGAATCGATTGTTCTTTTCACCTCGAGAATAAATTAGTCTTTGGCTGCCAGGTGAATGTTTTTCTAGAAGATCTTTATGAATTCTGATCGACTCATGGAGTGCCAGTTTGTTGTCAAAATTGAGCCACTTTAATTTTTCGAGGAGAGGACTTACGTGGTCTCGTTTTCTGTGGTTACCAGCGCATGTTATTCTTGCCGCAAAATTTATACAACGTTGCATTTTCTCTCTTTGAGTTTTGGTGCATTTCCCCCAAATTGAAAGACAGTAGTTGATGTGAGAAAATACTAAAGCGTGGACAATCAGTAGTCTTGATTTGAAGTCCAATTCTTTTTTTCAGAGTTTTGGAACAAAAGTTTTCCATTCAACTTGGAACACAGACTAGTTACGGGGTGTTTGAAGGAAAGATCGGGATCAAACCATACTACCAGACTTATAAGTTTATCTTCAACAGGATTGTTAGATTTGCCCATCCTGTTAAAAAAAATAATTGGATCTGCTTTTCCTTTTGAGTTCGAGCCGAACAAGATGCATTTTGTTATGTCAGAGTTAAGCTTGAGTCCATTTTAATCATACCAAGATTTCAGATTAGTTAGGGCTGTCTCAGCGTCGTCTTTCAGCGCATTCAGATCTGACGGTTTTTGTGAAAGCAATATTTGGACATCATCGCCGTACATTACCATTTCCACTTGATTTTTTGGTATTTTGCAGTCGATGTCATTAACAAAAACCAAGAACAACATGGGGCCAAGTATCGAACCTTGAGGGACCCCAAAGGCAACTGAGGCCAAATTTGACATAGTTGCGTTATCGAGTTTAACTGATTGTTGCCGATTCATCAGATAACTTTCGAACCTAGTCGGGTCTATTCCGATGTTGCGAAGCTTGTCAAAAAGAATTTTGTGGCTTACACTGTCGAATGCTTTCGATAAGTCTAGCAATACCGTCAGAGATATCTGCCCCTTATCAAAGTTTTTGTACAGATCTTCAGTGATGCTCATAAGTGCGTCTTCTGTTGACAATTTTCGCCGATAAGCATACTGGCAGTCATTCAACAGCTTGTTTGATTCCAGGTAATCAATCAATTGGATAGATATTACCTTTTCAAGAATCTTAGATAGGACAGGCAGAAGACTGATGGGTCTAAAGTTGAATGGTTCATTATTGTCCACAGATTTATGAATTGCTTTGATGATTGCTTGCTTCCAGATCTCTGTAAAAGTTTCACTTTCTATGGAGGTGTTAATAACTAAGCTGATATTAGGCTAGGTAACCAAAAGGCTGTCTTTCAGATATTGTAGGGCTAAACTATCTATTCCTGTTGAATTTGTGTTCCTCAAGGCAAATACAACTCGTTTTACTTCTTGTTGCGATACTTGCTTTGGTTTCCATTTGACGTTTGCTTCTAGGTCGCTGTCTCCATCCAAAGCTTTTGGACTCCATGTATCTGTTACGTCGCTCTGTGATTCTTGATAAGCTTCCTGGGTCACCTCTTCAAAAACCTGTTTCCCAACTCCAGCCAAGTAGGTGTTAAACTTTTCTGAGGCTGCTTGAGTATTCGGATGAGTAGGTGAGGTGATTTTTTTTGGAGAGAACAATTCTTTTTAGTACCTTCCACGTTTCTATTTGATTGTTTTTGCACTTTTCTAGTTTCTCATGATGGTATTTAATTTTTGCCCTCCTGACTTCTCGTTTGACCCTTCTATTTTGAATTAGAAATAATGCTAACCAAGTGATGCTTCGTTTTGCTCTGCGTTTGAGAATTTTTTTAAGTGCAATTTCGTTTCGCAGTTTTTCTGTAATCCATTAAACTGGCACCTTTCTCATTGTTTTAGTTTCCGTTGGCGCCAACGCGTTCGGACATATGAGAAGATAGTTTGTGAGTAATTGGGCTTGCTCTGTGACGTTATTTGTGCTATGTATCGGTTTAGCCATCTCAATGTTTGCCACTAGTTGTGCTCTGAAATTATCCGCGGTGTAATTTCTTTTTGAATGACAGGTTATTTTGTATACTTGTTTCTTCTCTTTTTTTATGTTAATAGTACAGTTTATTCCATGGTGGTCCGAGAAAGAATTCGGCTCCACGTCTGTGGTAACAATGGAAGACGGATTGTTACTTATGAGCAGATCCAATACAGTTTAAGATTCGGGAGTAATTCTTCTTGTTGCACTTTTTATGAGCTGATGTAGCCCGAGTCTGTTTGAAATCGGCTTCATATTGTTTGATTTCAATTCCAATTGATCATCATTGAAATCTACCAAATTGTACAGCGTGTTTCTTAAGCGGATCACTTCTCGAAATCTTTCTTCGATGTATTGAAAAGACTGTACACATGCTTTGGGTGGTCTGTAAGAAGAACCAACAACAAACGATCTGTTTTTTCGCACCTGGGTGTTCACCCAAAGGTCATCAACTTCATTACTGTCGCTAAGCATTATTTGAGAAGAGGTATATTCTTCTCGCACATAAATCACGGTTCTCCCTCCTGTCCTTTCTCTATCTTTTCTATAAACATTGAAGCCGTCAATCTCGATGAAGGTAGAGTTAATGTCTGATTCCAGCCAGGCTTCAGTCAGACATAGAATGTCAATTGAGTCCTCCTTTATCATCATTTTGATGTGATCCATCTTGGTTCTTAAGCTTCTAACGTTTATATGTTTAATCACGATATTATTTAGGTTTTGATGGGTTTTTACAGACGTGGTTGCTGAGGGGTGGTTGCTGATCCCAGATTGAACAGTTTCTGCCTCTAGTCATTTGTTTCTACTTACAGGACAGTTGGTGTAACTTTGGGATGATTGCAGAGGCATCTCTTCATCGAATATGGATGTATCATTGTCGTATTGTAAAGGAGAATACCTATTTGAATACCACATTTGTTTCAGCATGCTTGTTTCGCTTTGCTATAATATTTTGTGGTTCGAAATGTGGCTTCAGAGAGTGGGTTGGTGCATGACTACTATAGTGGTCCTCTTTTTTGGCTACAATTATTGAGTATTGAGCAGCTTCATCACTCATGAGGTTGGTCGGATTATTTACAGTTTTTGTTACAATGTTCGGGTTTGTTTCATCTAAGATTGTGATTTGTATTTTGAGGGCGTTGCTGAGAATTGCGGGGACTAGATCACCATAACTGCTATTGTAGTCTTTGTTTTCAAAATATTTTTCTATCTCGGAGAGGAACCTATTTTTTTATACTCAGTGAAAGCTTCGTAATCTTCTATGTAGTTGAGGGATTCCTACATTGCTTTCGTTTTCATCACCTCTAAGATGTTTTCATCGTTAGGTCCTGTTTGTTTTACTTAACGATGCTAGTGTTGATTGTTTTTTTAATCCTAAATCATTGAGAATGGTGTCGATGTTGGTGTTCCTGGAAATTTGTTGCAAGTTTTCCGTCATCTGCATTGGCATTCGTTCATCCGGTTTATTGTTTTTTGTATCAGCAACGCCACCCTCATTTAGATTTTTAATATGCTCTTCAGTAACACTCATACTGATGTTATCTAAGAATCTGGTTGCTAATTCTCGAGTGGAATTGTTTGTATGTATGGGATATCCTTGTTTTTGGTTTTGTTCTTTGTTATTGAGGGTGGGTTGGAGCAGGGGAGACTCACCAGGACCAAGGGAAAAAATAAATTTAGATCGGTGATTGAAGAGAGGCATGGCTGAGGATGGCTGAACCGTGCTAGAGGAAGGAATGGGTGAAGGGGGGTAATATATGGAAGGGATTAGCGGGAAAGGTAGACTTGGACTTTGGGCTGAGGTTAGAGACTGGTAGCGACGGTGGAGGCTTGAGGAAAGAACGGATGGAAGGGGGTAATATATAGGAGGGATTGGCGGGATAAGTGAAGTTGGATTTTGGGCTGTGGTGAGGGAATGGTAGTGAATGTGGGGTCTTGAGGAAAGAACGTGTGGAGGGGGGTAATATATGGAAGGGATTGACGGGATAGGTAATGTTGGAGTTTGGGTTGAGGGTAGGGAATGGTAACGAAAGCGGGAGCTGGAGGAAGGAATGGTTGGAGGGGGGTAATACATGGGAGGTATTACTGGAATAGGTAGAGTCGAAGTTTTTGCTGAGGTAAAGGAATGGTAGCGAGAGGGTAGGATTGGGGCTGTGATGCAAGCATAGTTGGACGAATTTGTGTAAGTAGTGTAGAGTGAGCGAGGAGGGTGGGAGAAGAAATGAGGGGGCGCTATTGCTGCGAGCGTGTTGAAAAGGCGGTGCATAGGAACTAATTGGGTGGGGATGATAAGGAGTCACTAATTGGTGATTTTTAATTTGAATTTTAGTTTGAGGGTGATGAGAGGGAGCTAGGATGTGAGTTGTCTGCGAGTAGATGTCCTTTGCTGACGTGTAATGAAGTGACAATACGAGATGATGGCCAAATGATGGAGGGAAGTAGAGGAAGGGAGGAGACCAGAGTAATGATTGCTTGCTTTTGACATTGTTATAGTATAGGGATGGCAATACATAAACCCTCTGAGCAACGTAACGTGCTAGCGTGTTAAAGAATTTAATAATTCCACTATTGTTCAGGCTAGCATTCTCCGAATGAAACAATCGTTCGTCGGGGGCACCAGTGGATTCGTCTCTTAGTTTGCCTGTTGAGAAAACTTTGAGCCTCAAGAAGTGGCAAAGACTCATGAAACGGCACCTCTGTTTAATTGTTTTCAGATTGAGGGGTTCTGCGATGTAAGTCTTAGCATTTTGGTTTTTCGTTAAAATTGCGTTGGTTATTTTGACTACTACCTCATTTTTGACGTAGTCCGTGAGCACAATAATGTAATTTTTGAATGGAATTGCGCTCTCAATGATTTTAAGCAGAGCACCATAATCGTTAATATTTACCTTTTGAAGTGCATCCATCTGACAGGTCGGACGTTAGCAAATTTTTCATGAGGATATCACCAATGAGTATTTTCCTAGGGGCCTTGGTATTTTCTGTTGACCCGGTGCTGGTGTCTGATGCTTCACAGTGAGCCGGTTTTGTTGTTGCGAATTTTTATGTTGATGTGGCGATTAAAGGCTCTGTATCGGAGGAAGAAATGAGAGTTATGGACTCAGTTTCAGAGGTACACGGGGTGGGAGATGGAGAGCTCAGCAGCGTTGGGTGAGTATCTAAAACTGAATGAGCTACCCCGTGGGAGAAGGTAGGCTTCTCTGTATCGTTTATTGGGGCACATGCGCTTGCCACCGGAGTGAGTGGGCAATGCGGCAGCTCTATGTTTATAGGCTTGGTGGTTCTGGTGCATTTTTGGCTTTTGCATGATATGCAGTCTCTGTTATTCTTGGCACATGCGCATTTCTTGCATGTTCCACTATAACACATGCAGCAGGATTTGCTTCTGTTAGCAGTGTTGCTGTCTGCCGACCTGTCTTTTAATTCAAGGTTAAATCTCAGTGAAATGGACTACTTAGAGGGTTTGTTGTTGGAGGGGCTTAGAGAGCGTCTTATTAGCTTATCATTTTAGGGCTCTGCGTTAAGAGGAGGACCCGTGACGTTATATTGTGCAGAATCGTATGTGAGTATTGCTTATCGTTCAAACACATATAAATATTTGATCAATCATTCAAAACCATTTCAATCTTGGTCCAATCTATTTTACCGCGTCATTCCTACTTGCTTTAAATTGTATGCCAGCATTATAAACTCTTTGTAATTATAAAAACAGTATATCAAGAAAAGAGGCAAAGACAAATAATTAGCTAGTAGTTTCAATAAATGCTGACTAAGCCTACGCAAAGCTGTTTGATATAAATTTAATCTGAAGACGCAGGTACAAGATGTTATTCTATTGGCAGAAGGAAATTGCACCAAGTAGCTAAGTTTTGGGTTATAACAATTTGTTTAAATTATCCGAAACTTTGTTAGTATTTAGAAATCATTCAGACAAGAGGGACTAATATTTTAGCTAAAAATTATAATAAATTTCGACCGGTCAAAAAGAGATTTGTCATAGGGTAAGCTTGAAAATTCGGAAAGAAATACTCATAATCATTTATCTCAACTAGAAATTTTTGAGTCGTCGTTCACTTTACCATATGTTCCTCAGAGCCTCCCATTTGCGAAGGTTGATGAGACATAGGCAGAAACGATATAACAATCTCTTTTGATGTATGAAGTACCTGATGGTTAATTTGAAGACCATAAGGTCGGCAGGCTTATACTGCGGTGCAATTTCCTTGAAGAACCGGAATGAGTCCCAAACTTAACAGGGGAGGAGAGGCAGTGGAAAAGAGGGCGGGGGTAGAGATCAGCATCAGCTACTCATGACCGTGGGATGGAGAGGGGCGTGCACATGTGTACACATTAGTCGGAGCCGCACACAACTACAATGTTTCAAATAAGGTATGCCCAAAACGGCAGCTGAAATGTAGATAATTTTCACAAATACAGTAACCTTGAAGTAACAGGAAAAAATGGGCTACCTTGGTTTTGACGGTTGTCGGGATATAATTGAAAATAGTAAATTATTTTATACGAATGAAAATTTAACACAAAATAATCTTGAGCGAAACACGAAAGAATGTTAAAACGCTCAAAAAGTAATCTACTCAGACGTGTATAACAGATACGCACAATCTTACCCTCCTAGATTATATTAATTAGAGTAGCTGTTCGATTTACAATTTGTGTCTTAGAGCCAGGTATGTGTGCTAATTAATGCGACCTAGGAAGAAACGATATACACTTGTTCAAGAAAATTTTACAATAAGTTATGTGAAGTAGTAAAGAAAACATAAACTCAATTTTCCATTAAACGAATGCGCCTTCAAGAATCGCTTGCCAGTCGCCGATTTTATTTGTGTCAAATAAACTCAATGAGTGATCTACAGTCCATAAGAAATTTCAGGCTTATACTATGGTGTGTAATTTATTCGAGGAAATGCGATGAGTTCTAATTGCCAAATT
>SDVV010015365.1:0-14547 GCA_016164225.1 Gammarus roeselii | reverse complement strand
ACCTGTTACATTGACACCCTACCTGTTACATTGACACCCTACCTTTTATATTGACACCCTACCTGTTACATTGACACCCTACCTGTTACATTGACACCCTACCTGTTACATTGACACCCTACCTGTTACATTGACACCCTACCTGTTACATTGACACCCTACCTTTTATATTGACACCCTACCTGTTATGTTGACACCCTACCTGATATTTTGACACCCAACCTGTTATATTGACACCCTACCTGTTATATTGACACCTAACCTGTTATATTGACACCCTAATTGTAATATTGATACCCTACCTGTTATATTGACACCCTACCTGCTATGTTGACACCCTACCTGTTATTTTGACACCCAACCTGTTATATTGACACCCTACCTGTTATATTGACACCTAACCTGTTATATTGACACCCTAATTGTAATATTGATACCCTCCCTGTTATATTGACACCCTACCTGCTATATTGACACCCTACCTGTTATATTGACACCCTATCTGTTTTATTGATACCCTCCTGTTCTATTGACACCCAACCTGTTATATTGACACCCTAATTGTTATACTGATACCCTACCTGTTATATTGTCACCCTACCTGCTATATTGACACCCTACCTGTTATATTGACACCCTACCTGTTTTATTGACACCCTACCTGTTCTATTGACACCCTAACTGTTATATTGACACCCTACCTGTTATATTGACACCCTACCTGTTATATTGACACCCTACCTGTTATATTGACACCTTCCCTGTTATATTGACACTTAACCTGTTATATTGACACCCTAATTGTAATATTGATACCCTACCTGTTATATTGACACCCTACCTGCTAAATTGACACCCTACCTGTTATATTGACACCCTTTCTGTTTTATTGATACCCTCCTGTTCTATTGACACCCAACCTGTTATATTGACACCCTAATTGTTATACTTATACCCTACCTGTTATATTGTCACCCTACCTGCTATATTGACACCCTACCTGTTATATTGACACCCTACCTGTTATATTGACGCCCTACTTGTTATATTGACACCCTACCTGTTATATTGACACCCTACCTGTTATTTTGGCACCCTACCTGTTATACTGACACCCTACCTGTTATATTGATACCCTGCCTGTTATATTGACACCCTATTTGTTATATTGACATCCTATCTGTCATATAGACATCTTACCTGTTATATTGACACCCTACCTTTTATATTGACACCCTACCTGTTATATTGACACTTACCTGTTATACTGACACCCTACCTGTTATATTGACACCCTACCTGTTATATTGTCACCCTACCTGTTATATTGACGCCCTACCTGTTATATTGACACCCTACCGGTAATATTGACACCCTACCTGTTATATTGATACCCTGCCTGTTATATTGACACCCTATTTGTTATATTGACATCCTATTTGTCATATTGACACCTTACCTGTTATATTGACACCCTACCTGTTATATTGTCACCCTACCTGTTATATTGACGCCCTACCTGTTATATTGACATCCTACCTGTTATATTGACACCCTACCTGTTATATTGACGCCCTACCTGTTATATTGACACCCTACCTGTTATATTGACGCCCTATCTGTTATATTGCCACCCTACCTGTTATATTGACACACTACCTGTTATATTGACTTCCTACCTGTTATATTGACACCCTACCTGTTATATTGACACCCTACCTGTTATATTGACACACTACCTGTTATATTGACTTCCTACCTGTTATATTGACACCCTACCTGTTATATTGACACCCTACCTGTTATATTGACACACTACCTGTTATATTGACTTCCTACCTGTTATATTGACACCCTACCTGTTATATTGACACACTACCTGTTATATTGACTTCCTACCTGTTATATTGACACCCTAACTGTTATATTGACACCCTACCTGTTATATTGACACCCTACCTGTTATATTGACACCCTACCTGTTATATTGACACCTTCCCTGTTATATTGACGCCCTACCTGTTACATTGACACCCTACCTGTTATATTGACACCCTACCTGATATATTGACACACTACCTGTTATATTGACTTCCTACCTGTTATATTGACGCCCTACCTGTTATATTGACACCCTACCTGTTATATTGACGCCCTATCTGTTATATTGACACCCTACCTGTTATATTGACACACTACCTGTTATATTGACTTCCTACCTGTTATATTGACACCCTACCTGTTATATTGACACCCTACCTGATATATTGACACCCTTTCTGTAGTAACTTAATTCAGCTATGAATTTTGTCACCAAATGCTTGAAGGGTGCTTTTTACTTGTTGCCTGTCGCCCCTTGGCGCACAGAGAATGTGTGTTGCCGACAGGTGCAACAGGCGTTTGGTGTAGAGAATGTGTGTTACCGTCACGTGCAACTGGCGTTTGATGTTGGGAATTGTACACCATGTAGATTACCGTATTGCTGCACGAGTTTTTGTAATATCAAGGCAAATTAGGAGTCACTATACTCCTTGCACTCCTTAATTAATGTTGGCAGAGTGGAAAGAAACCCTTACCTGTAAAGTCAAATAAAAAGTTCTAATGTCCTATATTGACCTCTAATTGAATTAGTTAGACATTGTGTGTTTCTATTCCTTCTAACTGAACCTTCCTCGAGGTTGAGGTTATTTTTCTCATTTAACTCTAACCTGATCTACTTGGAAACTCTACTGATGATGTTATAGAAACACTTTAATGAGAAATATTTAAAGCATTCCATCCTCTGTCAAATTTGTCTGTTTATGTCATTGAATGTCGTTTTCTGCGTACACCGAGATCTTTTTCCTTTGATTATACTCCATCCCCAAGGTATATTTAGAAGAGCCTGAGAGGTGTTCAGCCCAAGAATCGAAGGAAGTCCCATACGAGCCGACAGTTCAGATTTTGCTACGACGAATCTCTCATCTCCGACTATTGATTTAATTGTAAACATTACCCAGCGCTTCGATCACTTGATAAAAGTAGATTTTAACTTGTTTGAAACCTTTAGGCATATTGGAAGTGATAAATTCAAACAAGCTGTACACAATCTACGGCGCTGCACACTCAATCTACGGTGCTGGTTGCACAAGCTACGGTGCTGTTTGCACAAGCTACGGTGCTGCACACTCAATCTGCGGTGCTGCACACTCAATCTACGGTGGTGCATGCACAATCTGCGGTGATGTTTGCACAATAACGGTTCTGTTTTCACAATATACGGTGCTGTTTGCACAATCGACGATGTTGCATACACAATCTACGGTGCTGTTAGCACAACCTACGGTGCTTCACGCACACACAATCTACAAAGCTGCATAAATAATCTACGGTGCTGCATAAACAATCCACGATGCTACACACTCAATCTACGGATCTGCATATACAATCTACGGTGCTGCATCCTCAATCTACGGTGCTACATACACAATCTGCGGTGCGGACTACTTACCCAACTACGGTGCTGCATACTCAATTTAAGGTGCTGCATACACAAGCTACGATGCTGTATGCACAATCGAATGTGCTGAATACACAATCTATGGTGCTGCATACTCAATTGGATTGTTGCTTTAAGTCCTGATGCCGCCACATCTCTAATCTCTTAGAACTATTACGCAATACACAGATACAGAAACAGACACTAGGCCGCATCCCCCAGAAAGGGGGGTGGCCGACGACAAGGCGCACCTCACACCCTCATACGCTCACACTCACACAACTTAGCCCTTTTGTGCTAAAGGGTCCGGCCGGTACCCCCTCAACATACCCTCTGGGTCACGAGTGCAGTCCGAGGATCTGTCGTCAGCAGCGGGGCCCAACAGTTTTCACTGGTTTACCCCCGCCGCGTCACAATGGCCGGGCTCCTCCCCACCCACAACCATCCCGACAGCGGGGTGCCAAGGGCGGGAAAGTACATCAGAGCAGCGTCAAAATCAACCATTAACCACTCACGCCTGTTCATTGCAAGCTCTCTCGCCACCTCCACATTCATGTCTCTTCTTTCCAACGACTGCTTCACACCATCCATCAACCCAAACTTCGGTCTATCTCTAGGCCTGCGACCACTCGCCTCAGCATTCATCACCCTTTTCACCAATCTCCCTTCATCCATTCTCTCCATGTGCCCGAACCATCTCAGAACACGCGAATCCACTCTGTCCTCCAACTTCTTCACCATCCCTGTTCTGTTTCGAACCACTTCGTTGGTGATCCGGTCTCTCAGCGTTACTCCAGCCATGCTCCTCAAACATTTCATCTCGCAAACATTCAACCTTCTTCTCTCCTCTGCTCTCACCCTCCAAGCCTCAGCTCTGTAAAGCACAGTTGGGACAACAACACCCTCAAACAGCCCTCTCTTTGCTTCCATCCCCAACATCCTACAGCTCATTACACTCTTTAGTGCACCCAACACTTTACATCCCTCCATCACTCGCGCCTTCACTTCAGTTCCCACTAGTTCAGTTTTCTCCACTTGGGAGCCCAGATACTCAAAACACTGAACTTCCTCCAAGAGCTCTCCATTTAGGGTGACACTAATTTTGCTCGCATCGATATTCCTCGAGCATCTCATTACTTTACTCTTACCGACGTTCACTCGAAGCTTCCTCCTCTCACACACTCTACCAAACTTAGACACTAGCCGCCTACATAGCTTCTCCTCCGAATCCGCAACCAGGGCCGTATCATTAGCAAATAGCAACTAGCTCAGCTGCCAACTCCGCCCATTCGCTTCCAACAGTTTCAAGCCACGACCCTGCACACTCGCGTTCACCTCCCTGACCACTCCATCCATATTGAGGTTGAACAGCCAGGGAGACATCACGCAGCCTTGTCTCAATCCCACTTTCACTGAGAAACAATCACTCACCTCGCTGCCCACTCTGACACATGCTCGGCTGTCAGCATAGAAACTCTGCACCGCTTTCAACAGATGTTCGCCCACTCCATACAAACGCAACACCCTCCACAGCGCTTTCCTGTCATTCCTGTTGTATGCCTTCTCCAGATCCATGAAGGCCCAGAACACATCCTTTCCATTGGCACAAAATACGAATAACGAAAGATCATTGGAGTCCATTGCCAAGGCGCGTGACTGACCTTGATCAAACATGAGCACATCAGGAGCACATCAAACAGAAGCACATCAGGAGCACATCAGGAGCACATCAAACAGGAGCACATCAGGAGCACATCAAACAGGAGCACATCAAACAGGAGCACATCAAACAGGAGCACATGAGGAGCACATCAAACAGGAGCACATCAGGAGCACATCAAACAGGAGCATATCAGGAGCACATCAAACAGGAGCACATCAGGAGCACATCAAACAGGAGCACACCAGGAGCACATCAAACAGGAGCACATCAGGAGCACATCAAACAGGAGCACATCAGGAGCACATCAAACAGGAGCACATCAAATAGGAGCACATCAAACAGGAGCATATCAGGAGCACATCAAACAGGAGCACATCAGGAGCACATCAAACAGGAGCACATCAGGAGCACATCAAACAGGAGCACATCAAGAGCACATCAAATAGGAGCACATCAAGAGCACATCAAATAGGAACACATCAGGAGCACATCAGTAGCACATCAAACAGGAGCACATCAGGAGCACATCAAACAGGAGTACATCAGGAGCATATCAGGAGCACATCAAACAGGAGCCCATCAGGAGCGCATCAAACAGGAGCACATCAGGAGCACATCAAACAGGAGCACATCAGGAGCACATCAAACAGGAGCACATCAGGAGCACATCAGGAGCACATCAAACAGGAGCCCATCAGGAGCACATCAAACAGGAGCCCATCAGGAGCACATCAAACAGGAGCACATCAGGAGCACATCAAACAAGAGCACATCAGGGGCACATCAAACAAGAGCACATCAGGAACACATCAAACAGGAGCACATCAAACAGGAGCCTATCAGGAGCACATCTAACAGGAGCACATCAGGAGCACATCGAAAAGGAGCACATCAGGAGCACATCAAACAGGAGCCCATCAGGAGCACATCAAACAGGAGCACATCATGAGCACATTAAACAAGAGCACATCAGGAGCACATCAAACAGGAGCCCAACAGGAGCACATCAAACAGGAGCACATCAGGAGCACATCAAACAGGAGCACATCAGGAGCACATCAAACAGGAGCCCATCAGGAGCACATCAAACAGGAGCACATCCGTGATGAAGACAAACGACTAAGGCTCGTATTTCAGTCCACGTTGAAAAGTCTAAAAAGCTAGTGAGGAGATCGTAAATTCGCATACGGAAAATCACAGACTCATGTGAATCTGAACCCTTTAACCTGCCCAGCACGTCCGTCCCCGCCTGATGAAGGTGGATACGGTTATCAACATTTGACCGGTTAAATTCCTCATTGTGACCTTAACACTCTTAACTAAGTTAGGCCCTCGCACCTGCATGGTATGCCGGACATCCAATTGATGTTTACCCCGAGTCTCCTCATTCCTGCTCTGAGGGAACAGCAGTATCGCAGTGGAGACAACAACGGGATGAACAGCGTCCATACTTTTGATATCATGTAAATAATTGAGTTTTAACAACTTTGATGTAATGGAAGGAGGGTTTGCTGACGTATGACTAAATTAAGAATGAGTAATGCCCTGAATAATTCCTTGTCATTTTAGAGATCATTGGTTTCCAATAAGATAACGTTTTTGCTGCTATTCATTTTAATCACGGTAACAACGATTCATGTTATTCTAGAAAAAAATATGATCCTTTATTTTCCCTTGCTATATCTTATCAATATTTAACTGAGTAGATGGAGAATATGTCCTCCGAATGATTGAGGGAGTAATAATAATAATATAAATAATCATAATAATAATAATAATAGTAATAATAACAACAATAATAATAATAATATAATAATAATGATAATAATGATGATAATAATGATAAATATTGACTGCTTTATAAACAGAAAACAGAGTTATTTAAAGTTTTAGTTCCGAAATGTATTTTTTTCAATACCTTCAAATTATATAATGTTTTTGAAAAAACGTAAATTTCTTACAAGTATATTCATATACATACCGCGACTGTATATACCAATTACGAGGCTTCCCTCTACTTAATGTCCCTCACCGCCTCCACTTAACTTCCATTCAAAAGTCATCAAGTTTTCTTAAAGAATGGCAAACTTTTCCCTTATTGGAGGCTCCATTAACGCGGAGGTGGCTTAATGGAGTGGGGGGAGCCTCGCGAAGTCGCTTGAGGACTGCGGAGGAATTCCTCCTCCTGACGATGAGGGGCGCAAAGGTGGATGAATGGCATGCGTTAAATAGGTGTAGGTGTAGTCCAGAGCGCATACGAGAGACAGTACCTAGATACAGTATCTGGATACAGTATATAGATACGGTATCTAGGTACAATATCTTGATGTTGTACCTGGAAACAGTATCTAGATACTGTATATAGATACAGTATCTGGATACAGTATATGGATACAGTGTCTGAATAAAGTATCTAGTTACATCTAAATCTAAATACAGATTATAAACACAGTATCTAGATACAGTATCTAGGTACAGTATATAGAGACAGTATCTGGATACAGTATCTAGATACAGTTATCTCTTACCGTATCTAACTTTTTCAAATACTTTTTGACCAAAGACCTAGAAACTGTATCTAAATACTGTACCTGTCCAACAGTGAAGGTAGTCATGGTGGCCGTGACAGGTGGTAAAATAATACAAACATGAAGCTAAGCAAGAGGATCGTTAAAAACAATTGTTTATGATTGTAGAATAAAATGAGTTATTATTGTTAAATAAAATTATTTATGATTGTAAAATACAATAATTTATAGCTGTAAACTACAATTATTTATGAATTTAAAATAAAATAATTTATGATCGGAAACACAAATATTTATGATTGTAAAATTAAATTATGTAAGGTTGTAAAATACGACAATTTATGTTTGTAATTTTTTTATGATTTCGAAATAAAATCATTTATGATTGTAAGCTACAATGATTTACGATTGTAAAATACAATTATTTATGGTCGTAAGATACGATTATATATGATGTACAATACAATTATTTATGAAACTCTGAATAATTTTCCTTTTGTTAGAAGCGGTTTAGAGTTTCTATGTTTGCAGCAGAGTTAGTGTCAGAGTGGGGGGCGAGTTGAAGGCTTGGTTAACAGTGAAAGTGGGACTGAGACGAGGTTGCGTTATGCCTTCATAGCGTACAACATCAAAATGAATGGAGTGATCAGGAACGTGAACGCACGTGTAATGGGTCGTGGCTTAGAGCTGTTGGTAGCAAAGGGGCGAAGTGGTCAATTAAGTCAGTTACTGTTTGCGGATGATGCGGCACTTGTGGCAGATTAGGAGGAAAAGTTGTGTATGCTTGTGTCGGAGTTTGGTAGTGTGTGAGAGGAGGAAACGACAAGTCAATGTGTGCAATTTTTTTGTAATGAAATGGTCGAGGAATGTCGATGCGGGCAGGATAAGAGTCCTCCTAAATAGTGAGTTATTGGAGGAAGTTCACTATTTTAAGTACCACTGCTTTCGTGCGGAGAAAACAGAACTAGTGACAATTGAGGCGAAATCGCGAGTAAAGGAAAAGTGTACAGTGTTTGGTGTACCGAATAGTGTAATGAGCTGCAGGACGTTGGGAAAGGAACGAAAGAGAGGGTTGCATGAGGGTATAGTTGTCCTAACTGTGCTTTACGGGGCGAAGATTTTGGGGGCGAGAGCAGATGAGAGAACAAAGTTGTATGTTTTCAAGATGGAAGTTTTAAGGGGCCTGACACTGAGAGACAGGATCAATAACGACTTGGTTCGAATTAGAACGGAGATGTAGCAAAAATGAATTAGAGGACAGAGTAGATTAACGTATTCCGGGTTGGTTTGGGCACATGGTGAGGATGGATGATGGGCGATTGGTGAAAGGAGTTATAAAAGCGGAGGCGAGTGGACGCATGCCTAGAGGTAGACCGAAGTTTGAGGGGATAGATGGCGTGAGGCGGGCGTTAGGAAGGAGAGACATAAGTGAGGAGTGAAGAGTTTGCAGTGGATAGGCGTGAGTGGAGAATAGTTGTGAATGGAGGAGTTTTATTGTTGCCCTTGTGTACTTTCCCATCCTTGGTGTCTCGTTGAGAAACGGTATGGTCGTGGGTGGAGGAGAACCCGTTTACCATGATGCAGCAGGGGTAAACCAGTTAATGCTGTCGGACCCTGCTGCTGACACCGATCACGGACCTCGCCTCTGACCCAGAGTGTGTGCCGCGGGGTCCCCTAACCGGACCCGGTAGCGCTAAAGGGCTACGATTGATTGCGCGTGAGTGCATGAGAGGAGCTTGAGGGATGCCTTGATGTCGGTCACCCCCTCTCTGAGAGATTCAGCCTAGTGTCAGTATCTGCATCATCTGCCATAAACAGCTTCAAGCGTGATAATTCGAATTGTAATATGCATTTGCCTGTGTTCTTGACTGTAACATTTGGGCATTGTATCCTTCTGAATGTTTTCTGAGAGCGGCGCTTTATGGGAGCTGTGGCGATTAAATATAGCTTGGCCTGCTCCATACGCGACCACTTATACGTTACAATAAATAATGTTGCACTGTAGTACACGTTGTAACATAGATTATTACTTTTAAGTATAGGGTTTTTCATGAACAAGTTCTTAGCTTAAAGGATAGAAAAACGATTTTATGAAATTCTACACAAGTTTCGTTGTTATCAATTGATAATATTCTAGAGATTGATCTCGTATCATTGATACCCAACATTGCAACAAGTTTAACGACATAATTTCCTTCATTGTCTTATACAGATTTTTTTGAGAAGCAATCGATTAAGCAGCGAGCTCAAGTTGTTGACATTTATTTCGAGAATAACGGTTCCAATGAAGCAACACAGAGGGCTTTCAGAGAGATTTATGTCAACAGAAATGTTCCCTCACCTCGCAGTATTCGACTCTTTAGTAGCTAAATTTAAAGAACTTAGCACCAGCGTCTTGGTCGATCTCGGACAAGAGGAAGCGTAGACAACATCGCTGCCGTCGGGCAGACGTCGCTCGTACTCCACAGAAATCCGTATCAAAGAAATCCACAGAAATCCGTATCGAACCCTAAATAGACCGGCAAACAACAACACGTGAACTGAGAGCACAATGTTAATGCACAGAGAACAACATACACGTACGTTCCAGTTCCATACATGAGAGGGGCTTCTAAGAAGAATGCAAGATCCTCCGTCCTCGTGGAATTAAATTAGGACGTTCAAAATTATGCTCAGTGAAAGACAAAAGAGAACAAATAGATATAAATGTAAGCAGTGTGACGCAGGATGAAGCAGTGTGGCGCAGGGCGAAACAGTTTGACGCAGCGTGAAGCAGTGTGACGCAGGGTGAAGGAGTGTGACGCAGGGTGAAGCAGTGTGACGCAGGGTTAAACAGTGTGACGCAGCGTGAAGCAGTGTGACGCAGGGTGAGGCAGTGTGGCGCAGGGTGTAACAGTTTGACGCAGCGTGAAGCAGTGTGACGCAGGGTGAAGCAGTGTGACGCAGGGTGAAGCAGTGTGACGCAGGGTGAAGCAGTGTGACGCAGGGTGAAGCAGTGTGGCGCAGGGTGAAACAGTTTGACGCAGCGTGAAGAAGTGTGGCGCAGGGTGAAACAGTTTGACGCAGCGTGAAGCAGTGTGGCGCAGGGTGAAACAGTTTGACGCAGCGTGAAGCAGTGTGGCGGAGGGTTAAACAGTTTGACGCAGCGTGAAGCAGGGTGAAACAGTTTGACGCAGCGTGAAGCAGTGTGACGCAGGGTGAAGCAGTGTGGCGCAGCGTGAAGCAGTGTGGCGCAGCGTGGAGCAGTGTGGCGCAGCGTCAAGTAGTGTGACGCAGCGTGAAGCAGTGTGACGCAGGGTGGAACAGGCAACGAGTCTCACAAGCGGATCACCGAACATCAAGACGCCGTACGGAGATGCGACCCACCATCAGCAACATACCAACACATGAGCATCATAGAAGGTGAAAACATAATGGAAAACCATTTACGGCCAGAATAAAGGAAACAAATCTGAACCCAAATGCGTCATGGAAATAAAAAAAATTATGTTTGTTATATATCACAAATTCCATCAAAACATCGATTTTATCATCAATTCCTTGCATATCATAATCGACGCTCAAGGTTATACATTTTCATATGTTTTCTATTCACGATCTATGTTGAATTATGCGCATAAATTATCAGAAAAAATTATATTAGATTCGATTATTATTGTAAATAGGAATGATAAAGCATGCTCCATTTCAGTAATTAAGTGTCATAGCAATTGAAAATATTTTAATATGTATTCAACATACTAATCGTTATTATTCTAACAGTCGTTATAAAATTAACAGTCGTCATTATACTCACAGTCATTCTTATACAAGCAGTTGTCATTATACTAACAATTGTTATTATTGTAACAGTTTTTTATATACAAACTGTGGTTATTACACTAACAGTTGTTATTATACTTACATTTGTTATTATACTAAAAATCGTTATCGTGCTACCAGTGGTTATTATACGAATAGTCGTAACTGAACAAACAGTTGTTATAAAACTAACAGTCGTCATTATATACTAACAGTCGTTACCATACAAACAGTCATTTTCATACAAACAGTCTTTTATATACGAACAATCGCTATTGTACTAACAGTCATCATTATATACTAACGGTCGTTATTATACAACAGTCATTTTTTTTACAAACAGTCTTTGATATACCAACAGTCGTTATTATACTAAGAGTCGTTACCCTCATCCGGTCATGCTAATACTGGCTACGTAATTCCTCC
Organism: Gammarus roeselii; assembly: GCA_016164225.1. Taxonomy (NCBI): domain Eukaryota; kingdom Metazoa; phylum Arthropoda; class Malacostraca; order Amphipoda; family Gammaridae; genus Gammarus; species Gammarus roeselii. The sequence goes on along the minus strand of SDVV010015365.1, from coordinate 2,651 downwards.
CTTCAGATGAGGGCATTTCCCGACGATTGGCATGCATGCGAGGCACCGTCTGAAAAAACACACCGAACATATAACTATCAATCTCGATTTCAACCTATAACTCATTCATACCTTCAATTGAAACTAGTTGTTCCATAAAAATGTATTACATCAACATTTTCATCTGCTTTCGGGAATTTTTACTCTCTTTGTATGAAATTTATTTTAAAACGCATACAGCAGAGCCGAAACGAAATGATAACACCTCGGAGTGCCAACATCTTTCCTTAATAGAAAGGTCGACAAACTTTTGCTTATGACGTACCGTGCGTACGTGCGTGCGTGCGTGCGTGCGTGCGTTTTATTGAATAGCGATCGAGTTCACGCATGCGCATGTTGATCATTCATTGCACAGCGCAGCATATTGTGCATAGTAAAATCATGAAGTTGAACAGCATATAATTCCTTAGTATATTGATATGTACACCTTTATCAGACTTTATAATGAATTTATATGATAAAGGATTTAAAGATGTGATTTTTTTGGTGTAATCACAAATTTAAAATGACTGAAATATCTTAATAAACAAGTAACATGTACCAGATCTTCATCAGCGTGAGCTGTACTAAGGACAACATTTATTACTAAGGTACACTCTATATTAACTGATCAAAGGATATTGTTGGAGAACACTAGCTCTCTATTCAACATAGTTCAACATATCAGAACAAAGTAAAACGTACGTTACATTGAACTATTGATTTCAATAAAAATATGGGAAATAAGTTTGGTCAACCAACATTTAAGTAATCATGACAGTATACACTCTACACGAGCCTTTAATGACCGTATACACTCTACACGAGCCTTTCATGACAGTATACACTCTACACGAGCATTTCATGACAGTATACACTCTACACGAGCATTTAATGACAGTATACACTCTACACGAGCCTTTAATGACCGTATACACTCTACACAAGCCTTTCATGACAGTATACACTCTACACGAGCCTTTAATGACAGTATACACTCTACACGAGCATTTAATGACAGTATACACTCTACACGAACCTTTAATGACAGTATACACTCTATACGAACCTTTAATGACAGTATACACTCTACACGAACCTCTAATGACAGTATACACTCTACACGAGCCTTTAATGACAGTATACACTCTACACAAACCTTTAATGACAGTATACACTCTACACGAGCCTTTAATGACAGTATACACTCTACACGAACCTTTAATGACAGTATACACTTAACACGAACCTTTAATGACAGTATACACTCTACACGAACCTTTAATGACAGTATACACTCTACACGAACCTTTAATGACAGTATACACTTTACACGAACCTTTAATGACAGTATACACTCTACACGAACCTTTAATGACAGTATACACTCAACACGAGCCTTTAATGAAGTAACTGAGAGTGGGAACATTTCTACGAAGGAATGGTGTATAACATTTACTCATGAAATGTTCCACCCAAGAATTTCATTAAATGAAACTAACTGCTTAGTTATCATATCATGTTACATGGGCGCAGGATAAAAACCTTCTAATGAGCCTCAAAAAGTAGCTGATAATTGAACAGGAGCCTCCTACATGGAAGAGATAACAGGAGATGCGAGTACATGGGACAGGAGAAATGACACATTGGAAAGGAAATGATACTGGTAAATGAGTAATGGTCGACAAAAAAGCATAGTTGAGAGGATGTGTAACTCACGTGTATTGATGAAGCACTTAACCTTTTCTGACATTTTATGGCGGATGATCCAAAAAATCCATATGGCTAATTGCTAACACCGTGAAACATTATTCGATATAGGCCTACCACCATGCAGTCGTAGGCCTACCACCATGCAGTCGATGCAAGGTTCGAATTGACGGTGAGTCGACCGTCACGGTCGAGTACAGCCTTTAAAGGGAATTGAACCATATCACAAGCCTCCTAAGATGTCGACACTCACATTACTTTCTACATTTTATCACTCGTTACGTCTGATAATTAATTGCCTGTCCAATTTCAAGTTGGGTAATTATTTGCTCATAATTGGGGAGCAGCGCCGCTTTCTCGTCATGCAGCTGATTTGAGATGATTAATTGAGGTGATCTTTTCGGTTCGAATCCTCATTGACCAGTGGTGATTACGTGCTGGACTTGTTTACCGATGGCGACTGCCACGGCACCACTCGGTGGGAGGTCCGATGATCATGCAGTAACATTATAATTTATATAGGAACTTGCAATATGTACAATAGCTTCTAATATATACTGTAACTTGTAATGTTTACAGTAACTTCAAACATAAACAGTAGCATGTACTGAATACAGTAACTTCTAATATGTACTGCATGTAACTTTTAATGATAACAGTATAAATCCTTATATATATACAGTAGCATGTACTATACATATACAGCGACTTCTAATACATACCGCAACTTGTAACATGTACTGCAACTTCTATTGTAGAGCATAAATAAACTTGTAATGTATACCGTATGTTATAGTATGTATTGTAACGTAATTGTGATATATATACAGTAACGCCTCATGCATACAGTAAGTTGTATATATGCCATATATACTGCAACTTGTATCGTAAACAGTAACTCCAAATATATACAGTAGCATATA
>SDVV010015364.1:0-14548 GCA_016164225.1 Gammarus roeselii | reverse complement strand
TATTCTTCTCGTTAGTACTGCTTGGTAACGAAACATAAATATCGAATATATGCATTCATTAACAAATGCACCTACATAAAATTGCGGTTTATAGGCCTAACCCCTTACCAGGATCTTTCGACAGTAGTGCTTGTAACTCCGGCAATATTTTAACATTTACTAATGCCTTGCAGTTAACGTGCAAGCCAAATAACTAATATAATAATGCTGTTTTATTTCAAATGAAATAATAATTGTGGCGAGGTCGCATACTGCTGGGAAGAACACCCCCCTGACCCCACTGTAGCTTTGGAATACAACATTACAGTAGCCATATTACAGTAGCTATATTACAGTAGCCCTATTACAGTGGCCATTCTAGAGTAGCCATACACAACTCACAGTAATAGCCCCCGTATGTAGTTGCACTCTTAGACGTGAACGTGATGAGGAGACGCTCGGCCAGGATGTCGCATCCGCCAGCGACCGAGCCGATGCAGTGCACGTGCCAGCTAATCTTACAATTTTCCGGACGGAGGACTCCCGCAAGGAGGTCCACAGGATGGGCCAGACTGCGCGCACTGCCTAAGAGGGACAAGAGGGACAAGAGAGACACAAGAGAGACAAAAGGGGCAGGAGAGGGACAAGCTTGTCTACTAGCAGCCGTTGCCCCTAGTCAAACTACAGGATTTCCCGATAGATAAAAATAGTCTGTAAGTAGGAGTTGCATTTTGTTTACGATAGCTTGTCTTGTAAATGACAAGATGTTGGCCCTAAGCTTTTTCTTTACTTAAACTAAGATAGAGTGTGCCACGTGTAAGTTTGAGGAGTGGCCAAGGTGGTTCAGTGAACTGTGGGCGCTGACGTCACTGTTTGACGTTACGTGTGTGCTATATAAGACCGCACCGTCAAGTATCGGTAGCTTTTATTTTGGAAAACTCACAAGAACTATGTGATCTCTGCAGTAGACTAAAATCCAGCCCACCAGTAAAAATGTGCCAACACCTCTCTTGCCCTGTTTTGATAGTTTTTCAGAACAGCTTGTTTGTAGGAAGATTTTTCCCGAACATTACGGAGATTGTCTCGGTAGTCCTTCACCACTTGGACTACTAGGGAATTAGTACCAGAAGAAGTCGTGCCATGCCACATCGATGAGTCCAGACCACGACTCGTGGCGCGATTAACGACGACCTGCCGGGCGGTAGGGCGTCCCGTGGAACCTATTCCGTGGAACATACGACTACACGGTGCTTCCCGGTCCGACTGCTCAGCGGCCCCACCCTTGACTCGCGTGTTAGTTCACCTTCCATACCCGGTGAGCGCGTATTCATGCCAAACCCACTGTGTGCTTATTTAGGGTTTGGCGTTATCCTGTTTGTTAAACTACCGTCTAGTATTAGGAATTGTTGAATTTTCTGTTTCAGAGTAACTATGTTTGAGGTATTGATGATTACGATTGAGTTGCTCTGTTGGATAGGAAATATGTATTTACTAATTATAATTCTGGAAAGCTGTTGACCGAGTAAACATATATAATCATTAGTCAATACATATTGTGTATAGTTCAATGCGTTATGTAGCGTTAGTGCTGTGGATTCAATATTGCGTGTGCGTGGTAAATCCAAAGCCAGTCTTAGGGCTTCTCAAAATTAGTCAAAATGAAGCTTTGATTGTTTGTTAAGTTTCATTTAACCGTGACATATATTCGTGGTTGGTGTGGAATGTTGTGGTTGAATTCCCGCTCCACTCAACTGAGTAGCGGGAGAGTGTCACCGGGGACTGTTCCCCAGACCTCCTCCCGGAGCAGGCGGACTCACTTGCTCCGTCGGTCATTGGTAAAGTAATCGAACCCTGCAGTAACTGGAAATGTTGATTGTCACGGATGGATGAAAATTTGATCGGACGGGCTACATAATAATATGTAACAATATTAATAACATGTGAGCGAAATCCCTTCTATAACAATGTTGACGGACTTTACATAGTGGATGATCCCTTTGAGCTGACCACAGCCACTACCCTCAGGCCCCTTGATGGAGCTGTGGCGTCGCTCGGTGGAGCAGAGTTGCGAGAGGCTTAGTAGAGATAGGTCTTGCTGCCAGGTGCGGCTCCATGACATTTCTTGTGGCTATATTAGGATTGATTGATGCTGAAGGTGGCCGTTATAGGTGCGAGATGAGACTCAATACTCTTGTAACCTTAATCGGGTGGCTATGCTAATCAGGCTGTTTCGTTTCCCGCCAGCGTCCTGAGACACCCGCCCTTCAGCGGTAGCCGTTTTGTGTAACTATCCGGCCGTGCCTGTGATTAAACTTAAATTGGCGTCCCTACAAGATTCTCTCATCTTAGAAGAGGTCTCATGCCGAGTGCGTGTTCCAGTGAGGCCCTCAGCCGCGACTTCAGTCTCTCCAGCCTATCCGATTAATAGGGTTTGGGCCGAATATCAGCTGTCTTCCGGAGCGGATCCAGACTCCCGGATAAAGACCCTTGAGGTGGATTGTGTCGTCTTATAGTTTCATCCGCATTTTTTGGCAGACCCACTCTTCAGAAGTTAAGTAATCCGGCGTTTATTGGTCCCAGTAATCTAGCACTCTACCTGCCTGCCCATTTGGAAGTACCGTAATTGTTATGTTGTATCCTTGTTAAAATTTATTAATATACATGTAAATTTATGAGTTGTGTATCGATTGTCCTGCTTGAGCTATCCAAGTGCTGGTGAATCTTTAGACCTAAACGAACCTGATGAGGCCATTCTTGACGAGCCAATTATTCTCTTCCTAGATTGGGAAACTTTAAAGAAGTTGTCATTTACATTGACATAACACAACCTAAATTATCCTATAATAACGAATGAATCTCCATACGTTACTTATTTTACATCCCTTCCATACCAACTCACAACCTCAAACATGCCGCCAGATGGCTTTCTTAAATTGTTTCTGCCAAGAGATGACGTTGTGATGCGGAACCGAAGTTCGGTGTCCTGTGCTACCGTCGCTCAACCAACAAGGCAGTTCTCGAGCCAGCGAGAACCATTCTGACTCTTAGAGAGAAGCCTATTTATTAATCACCTGGCGAGGCGGGTAGCTATTCGTTTAGTCCTCTTCTACGTCTGCCACGCAATAACTAAGAATATTATCTTACTTCCAATCGTATAACTCCACAAAGAAGTAGACTCCAACGTCGAAGTACACTACTAGGCTTTCTTAACGTAGTGTCCTTTCTTAATGCCTGCCGTCCGGTAGCGGCAGGCATACACTGGCTGGTGACGAAGCATCTCGATATGACGGGGCCACTTTATTTTCAGCTGATTGCAGGCTTTACTGCCATATTTCCCCCTGAGGGTCGTATTGGCCTTGACGATAGAGATAAAACGGTCCCTGCACTGAGTTGCCACATGTCAATTTGGTGACGTTTTCGTTTCCCGTTGTCTTGTGCCAGTTTGGAGACTAAATGTATGTTCGTTGATTCCTGATTCTCACAATAAGATTCCAGTCTTATATATTGTTTAAAGTCGAAGGCAATGGGTCAAAAAGTCTACCAGCGTGACTGGGGAAGGAGAATAGGCATTGATTGTGTGGGCGGCAGTGCCATGTGGTTTAATGCGTTGCCTCTGTGTCAGAAAAGCTCTGGTTACCGACTCATTACGCAGATTGTAGATAACGTTTCATCTCTCCAAGTCAAAGGATCGGTAATGCGTACGAGTGTCTGAGAAGAGTGAGGGGGTTCCCATTTTTGCTCTCCCTTCTCCCTTTTGCTTTGAAGACTGACGGTGGCAGTACACCACGGATTAGCATTATTTCCCCTACCGGCAGGTACTCGTGTCAGCAACTCTTGTATGAGAGTGCCGAGGATAGCTCTGGAATGATGCAGCTAGCTCCGATTATTAGTGGCGTAAGTGTTTGTAGAATTGTTAAAGAGACACGCACCCTGCCTGTTCAGCCGAGGCGCTGAATGTTTACATGGAGTTGGAATTTCCCAATGAATATGGTAAGGGAGTGCTGAAGTCCCACCCTGGTGGATGACTAGTAGGGCCTACTCCGAGCTCGAGCTGGTATCGCGCTGGTAGCCCATCGCAATTCGCCTGATGTGGTCTCTGCCGGTATGGGTAACCTGATGAAGAAAGGGGTGGAGTAAATGGGTTCCTAGTACTTAAAAAAAAATATCAAGGTGAATTCGATGGAGGAGGAATTTTAAGTTCTGAAATACTCTGAAACACTTGAAACACATCACTACCACATCTCTTAACAATTTTTGTGCTTCAAATGAACATCGACCGAACAAAATATTTACCTGATTACATGTTCAGTAAATATTATGAACAAAGAATATGAACAGAAACAGAAAGTGCGTCCAGAAAAGAAGAATGTTTTGGAGGTAACCTATCTGTACCTAATCGTATCCTAACATTAACTCATTCACAAGGAGTATTACTATTGGAGTAATACTCCAATAGCAATACTCCTTGTATTACTATAGTATGATACATGATGAAATGACATCATCAATGACATCCTTGTAAACGTGGATTGTATGATACATGATGAAAATGACATCATATAGTGTGTCAATATTGAGAAACAAATGCCGTTTGAGTCCGAATTTAAATGGAAATTATGAAGTGCAGGACTTGATATTATTTTGAAATGAGTTTCCCAATATGACATCCTCTTAAATAATGAAAAATTTCGACATATCCTGCCTATAAATTGTTATATTATATGACTCGATTCTTTGTTGAATTCTACTATTGGTCATGATGAATAGTTTTATCTATAGACAAATTTCCAAATTTCAAGAAAATTAATGCATCCTGAATAATTTCAGATGTGCCCACGATCAGAAACGTTTTTTAAATTTCACTGCATTCGTTCCTCTGCATGGCTTGTAAATTTTATTTCAATTTCATAATAGATTTAGGCCGAACACGTGAGAAAAAAAAATATACAATTCGTTGGCTTAATACCGTCGAAATATAATCTACATGATATTTGAATGACAGATGACGCTCGAGAAGCATGCTGATAAAGTTAATGTTACCCATTTCTCTAATATTATTGTTTCCCATTGTGACGATGGAATACCATTGTTTCGTTTGTTTTGGTTTTAATTGATTGATTTTTTTTATTGATTTTGATTGATCAACGTTCGTACAAATTGTCGATAGTTTGTTGTTGTATTTTTATTCATAATATAAATGGTTATTATCTTTATTGAAGTACTCTAATGTACAATAAAGATTACACAGAAACAAGTTCAACAAAGCAATCCTACCATTACATTCAAATTAGGCAATAAAAGGACGTATGAGGAGACAGAGTAGGAATGATTCACGCGACAAAAATTAATAATTTGAGTTAGTGGCAGTATCACTTGGATAAATTTTATATCCTTTCTCTCGCGAATATATATATATAGCAAAACTTAATGGTAGAGAGGTAGAGAGCATAGCCACACGTCGACCAACATATTCATTCGTTCACGTATCCCAACAAAGCATCCACACACATACAATGAACCCAGAGTATGATAAGGCAGATAAATTCAAACACTATTTTTCATTAATATCGGGATCTGCTTGCACCAGCACAATTCTGTCCCACCTCTCTTTATTGGAGATAATTCGTAAGCCTCACTAATACATATGGCTACCAGGATGGGATGGTTAGATTTTATAGAAGGTTCGTGAAGGCTCAGGTGTTGCACTTGTTCTGCTAGGGACACCAATCAACTTCCTGTAAACAGCATTGTATGCTATTCTAAGTTTACTGACAGCGACTCTCGTAAATTGACACCACAACGCGTTGCAGTAGATAGGGTAGCAGCAATTTTCAAAGAGCTGCATTTAATATCTGCTTTATAGAAATTGAATTTCCTCATAAAATGAGTGCCAACCACGTTTAATTTTCGAAGTTGCTGAAGATATATTTGCCCCAGTCCCTGGGGGGACTAATCGGCCTAGATGATAACATCTGACAACAACGTTCTCCCATCCTCTATAGGGGAGGGGACTGGAGGCTTTTCTTTCAGTCTTGGTTCGAGGAGGTTATTCAGCAGTGCAGCTCTAGAACAGATAGTATGTTTGTTTGCTTGGAATAGATTTCATCTGCCACCAACCACTTCCCAACACTGCCCCGGACGAGCTAGGAATGTCCATCAGACCGCATGCAGCTTCACGACAACTTCAGAATACTACCAGGAAAACACAAGAAGTAATAAGCCATCTTCTAGCGGCTGACACAGATCAAGAATCCGTGGGCTCAGACTCATCGATGACACCCGGAGAAATCGACGAACTAACTCAGGTCATCGAGGCCCTATCCGCTCGGGTCCTGGATCAGGAGAAGAGGTACCGGCAGGAATTGACTGATTTCGAGAAACGGCTTCAAGCCTCCGCCGAAAAGACTAAGAAGAGGGCCTGGAAGACACCAACATCGAAAAAAAAGATTACTCAGGATCCGAAGCCAGCGGCTCTAAGGAGGATAAATTAGACTTTAACAAAGAAAAAGTTGTTGAACATTTAGTAAAGTGGAGTTTGAAACTAGAGAAGAAAGTTAAGGCGCGTGATAAGGCCGACGTGGAGTTCCTGCACAGGCTCCCCCCATACAGTAAGTCGTTTTCATCAGAAGACCACAAGGAGTACCGGAGGCGGATACGAATATTCTACCCAACACCTCTCACAACTGGAATGCAGCTATTAACGATCAACGATTATTTTTCATTTTCGGTCACAGTAATACAACTGTGTACCAACTGAAACAATATTCATTCAGAGTTGGAATCTATGTATTGTGCACGGCTTCACTAACATACAAATGAAATTGATAATATTGTGCATAATATCTATTGTTGTGGCCTCAGCCTCGCATATATTTAGCCTAATTTGAAGATCATTCACATGAGGTGCCAGTGAGCATAACCATGTGACACCCAACTCGGCTATAAGATAGACGCTCGTTTAGGCTGTCTACGTGTACATTGAATAGGAGGGGCTAGAGAAGGCCTACCAGCCTTATCCCAAGGTTGTTCCGAACGGGTTTGATGATGAGCTTCCCCATCGTATCGCTTACTGTCGCTGTTGGTTCCACTATTTTATAAATTTTACGAGTTGCGTTTTCTGAACAGAGTGCAATGATTAATGCGCTCAAATGGCCAATTGTAATCATACATTGGCAAACCTCTACTGACCACTGAATGAATATTTTGTTCTACGGTAAAAATTCTCATTTCATGGCCATGTAGATGGTTGAAGTCGTTTTTTTGGCGTTTTTTTGGAAACAAACGCCAAGTCGGTTCTGTATTACAATTTCTAATAGCTTCGATGCGGCAATAGCACTGATATTGTTTTCTAATTGCCTACATCTGTCGCACATTTGGTCTTTGTTCTTTTGAAAAAGGTTTTACACATACATCCCTAAGTAGCTTTGCAAGGTAGTTACACTCACTGAATGAAATAGACCAGACATGGAGGATTTGATGGCTTACGAGAGTCAATGGCGTCAGCAAATCGTTTCCATCTGTAAGCCTCGAATACCGATGCTGTGCAATTCACTAATTAGGCGCTCGTGGAGGGCTTCATCAAATGCCTTTTGAAAGTCAAGGTAAATGATATCGATTGGAGATTTTGAGTGTTAAATTTCTATTATTTTCTTGAATATGTAGCAGATTCGAAGGACAAGAACGTTGTGTCTAAAGCCATGCTGAGAGTCGCCAATCAGTTTGATTGATTCTAAAAATTCTGTAATTTCATCCATTATCAAACTTTCCATCAATTTGCCAATGACTAAGGTGAAACTAATTGGGCGGTAATTGCTAGGACCCTTTTTGTCCCCTATTTTAAGAATTGATGTAACATTAGCTTCTTTCCATTTAGAGGGGCAGGTGCCATTTGCGAGAGATTAAGTGAAAATGTTTGATAAATGTTTGGCGATTTCGTTTCTAGTCTCCTTCAGAATTCTGGGATAAACTTGGTCTGGACCTGAAAATTTTGTGGCTTTCAGTTTATCTATATATTTAATAACTTTGGCATGTGTAAAGTTCACTGTGCTGAGGGCTTCAATTCGTCTTTCCGCAATGGTATCCTTAGGATTAGGATTATCATGATTCTCTGACGTAAAACAGAACAAAAGTATTCATTAAGTAGGACACTCATTTTGGTCTCGTCCGTTTCTAGTTCACCAGCATCGTTCTCTAGACTACCAATTACAGATCTTGATTTTTGTTACCTGAGAAATAACTCATATACTGTTTCGGATTAGTTTTGCCTTTAGCGGCAATTTTATTTTCATAATCCTTCTTCTTACGCTTCTGAACCCTCTTTAGATCTCATCTGCTGATTTTGTATTCATATTTTGCTATATCGTCATGTAGATGTTTCTGTTTTATCGAGTTCTTTGCTATCTTTCGTGACTGAAGACGCTGCAATTCTCCCTTCCAGTACTATGACTGATTGGATGCTGTTCGCCTGTTCCTGCGCTGGATGTGCTAATATTCGTTATTTTTAAGTGCAGTCAAGAAATTGTTAAGCAATTGATTGACATCTTGTCCGAGGTGTCAATCCTGAGGATACCATTACTGAAAGAAGAATTGAAGAAGTGGAAGGGCAACAAACGAGTGGGAGGAAGAAGAGTGGTGGGGAAAGTGAGTGGACTGGATGTGAGAAGTAGAGCCGAGGAGTTCCAGCCGGCGTTGAGGGAAGAATATAACAACGTGAGAGGACAGGATCTGAGAGATGTGGAGGAAGAATGGGAGGCTTTAAGGGATGCGTTACTGAGATGTGCGAAGAAGGTGTGTGGTGCGTGCTGTGTGAGCGGGGGCAGAAGGAAAGGTTGTGAAACAGGCGGTAGCACGGAAAAAAGGAGCGTTTGAGGAGTGGTTGCAGGTGAAGTTGGTGGTGGCTTATGAAAGCTACAAAGAGAGGAGAAGCGAGGTGGAGCGGGTTGAGAAGAGAGCCAAAAGGGATGCTGATGCCCGGTGGGGCAGACGGTTGTGCCAGAATTTTGAGGAGAACGAAAAGATGTTCTAGAAAGAGGTGAAGAGGGTGAGACAAAGAGAGAGACCGGAAAGGAGGAACTGGTGAAAGATGAAAATGGCCAATTGTTGTTGGAAAGTGGTGATGTACGGGAGAGGTGGGCCGAGTATTTTGATGAATTGTTGAATGTCGAGGATGACAGAGAGGCTGACATTGTTGCTGTGAGTGGTGGTGCTTGGATGCTAGATTTGAGAGAAAAACTTGTTGTGGACATTACCGAAGAGGTGCAGGTGGTGGACGTAATGAAAGCAGGGAAAGCCCCTGATTTTGATGGCGCTGCGACCGAGTGCCTGAAGAAGGGTGGAGTAACGATAGTCGAATGATTGGTGAGGTTACTGAACTTGTGTTTTGTAGCAGGCGTGGTACCGATCGAGTGACGCAATGCCTGCATTGTTCTGCTATATAAGGGCAAAGGAGATAAAAATGAATGCTGCAACTCGAGAGGTATCAGTCTGTATGTGTGGTTGGTGAGTTGTACGGGGAGAGTGATGATCAAAAGGATTAGAGACTATACGGACTGCGCAATTGGAAAGGAACAGTGTGGCTTTAGGAGTGGTTGAGGATGTCCCGATCAGATTTTTGCAGCGAGACAGGTCTTTGAGAAGTACCTTGCCACAGGAAAAGATGTGTTCTGGGCCTTCATGTATCGGGAAAATTCATACGACAGGATTGACAGGGAAGCACTGTGGAGGGTGTTGCGTTTGTATGGAGTGGGAGGACATCTGTTGAAAGCAGAGCAGAGTTTCAATGCTGTCAAGTCAAGCATGTGTCAGAGTGGGAAGCGAGGTGAGTGATTGGTTCACAGCGAAAGTGGAAATGAGACAAGGCTACGGTATGTCTCCCTGGCTGTTCAACCTCTATATGGATGGAGTGGTCAGGGAGGTGAAAACGAGTGTGCTGGGTCGTGGCTTGGAACTGTTGGAAGCGAATGGACGGAGTTGGCAGTAGAGCCAGTAGCCATTTGCCGATGATACGGCCCTGGTTGCGGATTCAGAGGAGAAGCTATGTAGGCTAGTGTCTGAGTTTGTTAGAGCGCGTGAGGGGAGGAGGCTTCGAGTGATCGTGGGCAGGAGTAAAGTAATGAGATGCTCGAGGACTATCGATGAGAGCAAACTTAGTGTCACCCTAAATGGAGAGCTCATGGAAGAAGTTCCCTGTTTTAAGCATCTGGGCTCCCATGGGGAGATAACTGAACTAATGGAAACTGAAGTGAAGGCGCGAGTGAAGGGAAACGTTGCTCACTCGACTTCAAGCGCAATTTCTTCACGTATAAGTTGTCGAAGAATGGAGCAAACAACCAGCGGAGGTTGTAAACAGCAATACAATCAAAACGTTTAGGTCTCGGCACGATAAGTTCTACATAAATCGCCGTAAACAGCTAAACCGTTCTCTCTCCTATGCGATCTACTTCAGAGCTTGCTATCTTGATATCAAAAGGCAATCTAGTTTGGGCCAAAAAACCTGTTGTTGTCTTCCTACACTTGTAAACACTTGTTAACACATAAAGGCTTCCTCTGGTATACGATGCTTCCCTTCAGCTTTTCAGTTAAAAATCTCTTAACCGCTGATCTAATCACGTATATATTGACTTCATCATCATAATTCTTTTCTGGTTTGAACTCCCCATTAACCAAATTCGAGTCAGCATCTTTGCTGACTTATTTCCCTTGCCTGTTATACTATTCACACATTGAGAAATGAAGCTGTCCTTCGGTTTCAAATTTTTCATCGCTTTCCAGAAATCTATTATCCAACCCATTATTCATTTTCTCACTCAGACAAGTTGCACGCAGTTTGATTTCATGTTTCATACAGAATCGAAAGGCTTATTTGCAGGCGATATTCGTTTGAGTTTTTCCTTTTGGTAGATAAACATTTTGTGGTTTCCCAACATTCCACCATCACATATAGGACGCTACGCTTGCGTCATGTGAGGCAACGATTATCTTATCAGGAAATTATCCCAAACGATTATCTTATAAGGAAATTCAACTACCAAACACCAAAAAATCGTCACATATACACCCATAGAGTTTATCAAATTTATCCATGTCAGCATGTATCTAAATCAACCAGCTGCCATAGGATACGCAGACGATTGTTTTTTGGAAAAAATGAATTGAACTGGCTAGGCCAACATAGTGCCATCATGCAGTCATTGAATGGCAGATCTTTGCTTCAACATTTGTGTTCCCCAGCTCTGCACAGTACCTCGGTGGTGCATTTGCAGGAGCAGAAAGGTTCTAGAAGAGGCGGGTGGTCCTGCTAGAGGGAGTGATGGATGACAACAAGACTCATGAGAGGAGGAACGGTCTCGTTCTCTCTGATGATATTTCTGAGGTGGGGAAATAAAGTTGCTTACGGAGTTGACTGTCACAAGAAACGTGATAGAGAGTGAGATGAAAAAAATAGTATTATCTTCAAACTAAGTCGCGTGACGTCAAGGTTGTGTACAGGGCTGGGAAACATCAATGATGGAGCTAAAACCTGTCATTCTATGACCACTGGTTATATGCTTGTCTCACCACCCCACCCCATTTTCCAATATTGGTCTCATGCGTATCCAGTGGTAGATGTTTAACAACGTTGTTCGGGTCAATGTTTGTAAGTAAATCTGACTGTCTGAGCAGTCAGACGGTGGTAGGTTTGACAGATCCAAGATCGGTATATTTAGACTTTCTGGTTTCAGGATCGCGAACACACGTGACCGGACGCACCTCTGAGTTCCACTAAGCTGTCTTTCTTATTCCTTCACTTTTTCCCTGCTAGTCTTCTAATAACCGATGAGGCCTGAGTTGGGCCGGCCATCCCGACAAAGAACTGAAGAGATTACCGATTGGGCTCACACGTCTGAGCCCACCAGACCCCCTGTTACTGAGCAGTAGTAGCGCCTATGGTAACCCTGCCTAGTTTGCGACCGAGTGGTTGGGTGCTCTATCCCAATGGGAAGTTTATGCTCTCTTAATGTGTCTCTGCATAAGCAACAGATCTGATGGCAAGGAAAAACCGAAAGAGCTGGGGAAAGACGCGTACTTGACGTCGATTCCGTCAGATGCTGCCCCAGCCTGAATCAGGCCAGCTAATCCGTACACTCGTGTTTGGCCAGAGGTTTGGGTCTAAGCTGTCATCATAAACCGGGGTCTACTGGCTTCCCTTGTCTGGAACCTTTAATTGAAAGTTTTTTTAACAGTGTATTGGGGGACGGTTGGCGGGTGTCCAATGAGCCTTTTCCGACTCATACGGCACCCAAGAAACCTTTCTTCTCGGAGTGGGCGGACATGGATACCAAAGATTCCGTTGGAGTACCATGGGCTAAGCAGGTCACTTGCGGAACTTCAAAGAGGAGCCAACGATGGGATAGATCTTTCGAGTAACCGTGGCACTCTGGTTGATCTTCTATGTAAAAAAGGTTGAATTGATCGGTTTGGACCTTGCTGACTGGTTAAACCGTGCCAAATAAAAGGAAGGAGCCGTATGGGATCCTTTGCCTGCTTCATTCGTAAATCTCATGAAGAGGTGTGAATCTCCTTGTCATCCCTCAAGGTCTAGATTATATGGAAGATAGGAAAGACATCGTTGTTACAGCCTATAGCGAAAGAAGCGGGCAATCCTGCGCAGACATGCGCTGCCTACCTCATAAAATTACCCGGTGAGGGTATAATGCTCTTGGCGTAAGTAGCAATGCATGAACAGTAGCAGAAGAAAAAAAATTATGATTAAAGATTAAGAGAAATTTTTAATTATAATTTCCGCTCGATATTTGAACTTATTGAAAATTTAATTTGAATTATCCATAAAAAAATATTGTCCTCACATAAAACCGTAAGAAATTTCAATTCGAAGTTAAATTCCACGTAGAAAAGTTCTAGTTTTTTTTTGGTAATAGACTAACCATGAACGAATTTTCTTCTGCCACTGTACGTTCGCCCGCTTTCCAGCGAGTGATAGACATGGATGAAGAAGTTGACCCAAAGATATGCCTGACATTGTTATCCTTTGAGGGTGACAAACTCTCTGCTCACGCTCGACCACATCCATTCAACGACGCAACTGTTATGTCCTCGCACTTCATGACTGAGAACGGATTTTCCAACAATGAATCTTTCTTTTCTACGCAGGATATATGTTGGAAGACTAATATTTCTTTAGTGGCCTTAAGACAAAGTCATAAATTGGTTATGTTGAGCTCAGCTCTTGTTTTCGGCAAAGCCAAAAGGCTTGCATTAAACTATGAATAAACGTTTTTTTTTAATATTGATATATGCAACATAGTGATTGGATAAAAAAAAATGATTGGACGAACGGTCTATGAGAGTCACCGCATAAAGTTGAATGTTTTTGACATTTTAAAACGTTTTTCCATAACATTTTCTTGAAAGAACTGCTATGACGTCTCAATTCTTCATATTCAAGAGGTAATTTCTCAAATCCATGGGTCCAATCGTTATCAATGTTTTTTTTCATCTCTATGTTGCATATATATGCACAGCAGGTTCCTGCATTCCTCTGATACTTTTACAAGAGGAGAAAATTCATTAAAATAAAAATTTTGCTACCAACAGTCCACTGGGACTGTTGGTGGCAAAACGTTTATTCCACTGGACTGTTGGTGGAAAAATGTTTATCCCACTTGTAATTATCTAGCTCTTTCCATGTAATGAAAGTAATGACGGCTGAAATTCTAGGAGGGCCTTCTTTAATCGTATGAATGTTTTAACTGGGATGTGAGACAATTTTGAGAGCCTTCCCTAACGTCAATGCCTCGGCTAGACGAAAGAGAGAGGAAATTGGACAAGCCAGGGCCGCGGAGTTTAATCAAGGGCCGCATGCCGAGTTAAGTGACGCTCGTCAAGAGACGAATGGGAGGTTTACTTGGGATCAGGACAGAAATTCCTTCTGCCTAGATAGACGGGAGCGCGAAATGAGCATATCTAACTGCGAATAATAGAATAATATGGTTTTAAACAGGGATATTTGTAAGAGTTTACTCTTTGTTCGTCATCATTTATTTTGCGTTTTGAATTGCATCATTAAACGCTCTGTGACAAGGAGTTTAGAGCTTTATGCTGCAAATATGGACAAAAAATTGTCTTCCAGTTTGAGGAGGGAATCATGAATTTGCATCCCCTGACAGAACACAAACCAAATGCAAACTCTGTCACAAGAAACCTTTTGTTCTGTATGCAGCGACAGAGGGGAAACACGGCCGAATACATATCAAGGAATACTCATACTCTATAATTGCTGGAACATTATTACACATGGATTCAAAAGTGTGAAAGGAAGCAGTGATATAAAATTACGATGTTTATTTGATAACATTTTACAAAATCAGCAGTTTCATTGCATACCCGTTTCACTTCCCTGCCGTATCTTCATACCGTTTGACCTCGCTGCCGTAGATGGGAAGCATTCAATTTATTATGTAAGCTATGAAATTTGTCGTAGAACTGGTTATTTGTTAATAATTCTAGGGGCGCCACCGTGTAGAATATTCCCCACATGCCTCACACGGAGAAGAAGTTAATGTATGTATAT
>SDVV010015363.1:0-14549 GCA_016164225.1 Gammarus roeselii | reverse complement strand
CATAGCACTCGAGATGCATTAGAAACAGAACTGAATATAGCACTAGAGAGAAATTAGAAACAAACCTGTGTATAGCACCAGAGAAGTATTAAAAAGAGACATATTTAGCACTAGAGAGGCATTAAAACATACCTGTAAATAGCACTAGAGAGGTATTAGAAACAGGCCTGTTTATAGCACTGAAGAGGCATTAGAAACAGACCTGTATATAGCACTGGAGAGGCGTTATAAACATACCTGTTTATTGCACTTTAGACGCATTAGAAACAGACCTGTATATAGCTCTAGAGAGGCATTAGAAACAGTCCTGTGTATTGCACTAGAGAGGTATTAGAAACAGACCTGTATACAGCCCTTGAGATGCACTAGAAACGACCTCTATATAGCAGTGGAGATGCATTAGAAACAGACCTGTATGTAGCACTAGAGAGGCATTAGAAATAGTCCTGTGTATAGCACTAGAGAGGCATTAGAAACAGACCTGTATATAGCACAGGAGGGCTTTATAAACAGATATGTATATAGCACTAAAGAGGCATTAGGAACATACCTGTTTATAACACTAGAGAGGCGTTAGAAAGAGATTTGTATACATCACTAGAGCGACATTTGAAGCAGACCTGTATATAACACTGGAGAGGCATTAGAGAGAGACCTGTAAATAGCCCTGGAGAGGCATTAGAAACAGTCCTGTGTGTAGCACGAGAAAGGCATTAGAAACGGACCTGTATATAGCACTAGAGAGTTACATAAGGAGGAGATGAACCATTTTTAAATTTTTACCTTTCATAGTTGAGCTAAGTACGTGAAATAACTCTCCAGTAAATCCATTTAGATAACCAGCTGCAAGTTTAGCAGAATATACTTGGTAGGCGGAGTAAGCAAATTTGAAGACTGACACTATCAACCAAACGCAGCCTTCGTGCAGTACCTCAACTCAATTTCAACTGTTCATATTTCATTAAAGTTACTCGCTCATTGTAAATACTAATGCACACGTAAAAATAAACAAGTATCACATAAAAAATATACATTCCATATCATCACCTGAAACTGCAGGATAATTGTTCTCCAGTTAAGAAAAAATAATTTTATCATGAGCCAAGTTGAGTTAGTTTAGTTTTCATTCCAAGTTAGACCCAAATAATCATCCGCAAAAACTCATCACTGTAGGACAAACAAGAATCACCCTGAAAAAAATATCTGTAGGTCATCTAGAAATAAAAATCATCTCATCCTGCATCTAGGTAAAATTACTATTCATAAATCTGATGTTCACAAGGGTAACGAATATAGCACTTTGTCTTCAATTTCACTGGTAGCTACTCATTTGGCAAGTCCAAGATGGCTCCTGCTGCAAAATTTGAATGGGTAACTTGCTGCCAATCGCACTCTCCCGGACTGATGTATGGCGGTAGCTCCTCTAGGCAAACGCGTCAACTCTTGCTCTTGGTAACCCACCCAACGCAGAGCGGCAGTAAACGCCGATACTAGGCCGCTTGTTGTTGAATTAGAACTGTAAAGCGCGCAGAAACAAATTCGCGAACTAAAAGATTTGGTAGACAGCGAAATTGAAGCAACAAAATAAATTGCTAAAACTTCCCTGAATCAGGTAAAGAACGTCCAGTGCACTTAGACTCAGAATTGGCCAAGAAACGCACGGCTCTAGACTCAGAGACCAACGACCGTATCAAATCGATAGAAAACCCGGTCAAAGGATGAGTGACAATGTACACAACTGTACTAAACAGGCGGCAGGCAGTCAGTGTCACAGCATCACAGGTCGGGCGACAGTCCTGTCCCACAGGACCTGATACAAGCAACCGTTTTGCAAAACCTACTTCTAACCCGATCATGCGACATGTCGGGGCAAAAGATGTGGTAGCACAGACAGAAGAAAATTGGAAACTCTATGAAACCATGCAAAAAAAAAAAAACGATTTCACGCGAACATCCATGTCACTGGAATCCATCCTGCCCCATCCAAATCACTAAAGAAACAAATTGAGTAAGGTGATATTTGTAAACAATCGCGTAGCAATGTTCTGCACAGCACAACAAATCTCATTCTCGAACCTTTGGGAAACGAATATCAACCTCAAAACATATGAATTTAATAAAATCATCAACATGACACGCATAAACAAGTTTGGGCTTTATACCCTCGAAGACATCGTTCATCCTCATCACCGAAATTAAATCAAAAAACATTATCGACGCCCAACACAAGACTCCACCATTACTACACAACGGAATGAGTCAACGGCCACCGCTTGAACAAGTAGCAATCACGGACCTTGCAGTAACGATACAGGAACAGCCAACGAAAATAGATACAGTACACCACTAACAAAAAGTCAATCGAAGTAACACAGCACGCCCTGCCCGCAACCCAAGAGTCTCTCAAATGTTACTATGTAAATGCTAGAAGCCTCCGAGACAAAATCGACGAATTGGAAATCCTCGCAATTAACGGAGAGACCGACATAATAGCCATTACAGAATCGTGGATGAAATCGAGCAATATAAATTTTCTGGGCGAATTCACTCTTCCGCGTTCTTCACTGTTTCACAAATAGGAGTATTGTTTCTCGTAAAAAATACTCTACAAATAATAGAAGTTTCTATTCCATGCAGCAAACACAGCATAGTATCAATTCAAATAGTCGATAAACATGCAAAGTGTCAAATCATAAACGATCTCGATAGCAACATCCTCTCGAACATTAGCAAGTTTGCTTACGATACCATGCTAAGAGGAAAAGTGCAAGCCAAACTCGAGCGTGAGGAGATTCACCTAGACTCGAACAAATTTGTTGACTGGTGATAAAAATGGTAAATGAAGTTCAATGTCGATAAGTGTAAAGTTATGCACATTGGTCACCATAACCATGAACACCAAATTTCAATGTCAGGAAAGAAACTGATACCTGTCACCGATGAGTGAGATCTGGGTGTTTTCATTACTAACGACTTGAAAAGCAGCAAGCAATGTAACGATGTTGCCAAGAAAGGCAAAAAAAATATTAGGCACGATATCCTGCACAATCTTGTAAATGAACAGTATTCTCAGGTTATACCTAGATCTCTCTCTTCGGTGACAGGTATCAGTTTCTTTCCGGACATTGAATATGTTTGCTCAGGGCTATGGTGACAAATGTTCATAACTTTGTTAGACCGCACCTTGAGTATTCGGTCCATTTTTGGTTTCCATACCTCAGAAAATACATTATTAAATAAGAGAAGCTTCAATGTAGAGCTACCAAACTTATCCCTTCGCTGCGAAATAAATCGTACGAAGAGAGACTGCGCGAACTCAACCATGATTCGCTAGAGAAACGTAGAGTCAGAGGTGACATGATCAAAGTGTGGAAAATTATGAGAGGTAAGGAAAACGTCAAACGAGCTAGCTTTTTCTCTTTAGATGCGAACGGAGTGACCAGGAATAGTAGATAGAAAATTGTTGGAAAGAGTTTCACACTCGATATCACGCATATTTTTTCACGTATAGGATTGTCGAAGAATGGAACAGACTTTTCTCGGCAGTCGTGTACTGTGATACGATCGAAACGGTGAAGTCACAGCTCGACTAATTCTACAAAAATTACCGCCAAATAGCTCCCATCTGTAGCACTTTCACCAGTATGTTCGTGAAAAACTGTGTCCGGCATTGACACCCGTAAGGTTAAATCAGTTCCCGGCGTTGGCCTTAGCACGGTAAAAAAGGTGCCAGGCATTGGTACCTGCTCGTTGCAAAACGATGTCCGACAATGACACCGGTCAGTATTGGTTTAACGAGGAATGAAACTGCGGCAATCTCAGACTTACACCGTGGGTCGGGTCGGTCGCTTCCTTTTCAGGTGCTGATCGAGTTGTCACGAGTTTCATCGTTAAATGCTATTTCCTCCAACAAAATTTCCCTTTCTTGATCTGTTCGAACAGAAAATACACAGACACGTGACGCTATCTTTGACGTTCTACTTCAGGACTAATCTTCTTACAATCAAAAGGCAACCCAGTTTGGGCCAAACTTCCTGTTGTCGCCTTCCTACACTTGTAAACACTTGTACCATAATAATAATAATTCAAGCTTTGTACCCCACACAAGCCGTCAAAATTTAGAACTGAACGAGACAACAATCGAGTTGAGAGCCAATCAAGGGCCTTGACTTGTAAAGGCACAAGCTTCAGTAGACTTATGTTCGAAAATATTGCAGCTTCTTTCATATTTTTAGCTGGACACTATGGGACAAATCTCCGTCGCATGAATCAAGAAAGAGGGTAAAAACTCGGTATAATGTAATTCGTTTACTTTAATACAAAAAAAATGCTTTGTTCCCAACAGTAACCCATGAACACATGTATCGTCGAAATTATTAACGTCGTCGAAATGGTTAAAGTCAGCCGGATGATGTATTGCGCTAAACTAGTTAAGGGAGTAATAATGCTCAAAACCATCCAGATGGTTCATGACATGCAGCTGATTAAGGTGGTTGGGATGGTTAAAAAAAAGTCCTCAACATGATGGAGGGTTTACGGTGGTTAGAAGCGTCTGTCGTAGTTGCCTTGTCAAAACAAAGCCACCGAGCCTGGAAAATATATGTGTACTAGTGAACACTCTGTACATATAGATAAAAGAACAACAGGATGAGAGATCGTCGGTACTATATTTCAAAAGTCGATTAGCAAGATAGTAAAAAAGGAATCAAACAATGCATTAAACAAGGAAGCCAAAACGGCGGGCAACATGCTAGTAATCTCGTTACTAAACACGCAAGTAAACCGCTTGTAAGCACACTAGTAAACAAGCTGGTAAACACGCTGGAAAACACGTTTGTATCCACAATAGTGATCTACCTTACAAACACGTTACCATTCTAAGGAGGAATCATGTGAGGAAACAATACAGGAAACGGGAGTAGAAAACGAAAGGAAATACGATAGACATCACGACAAAGAACACTAGAGAGATCAATAGATTAAACAATAGGTGAAACACTATATCATACATGGATAAAGCAGACTAAACGAATTCGCTGAAGTTAACTTACATACGACAGTTTTCCCAAGTAATTTTCAGATCAACGCAATTCAAATAGACTTCCTCCAGCTTTACGGTACCGTTTTACAACAAAATCTTCCAGCAGACGAGGCCAAGAACGTGTACTCATCAAGCGTCTTAACACGAGAAGGCAGCACGAAAAGCAGTTTCGTCGATATGAATCAAACTACGAAATAAGGCAGCGTTAAAATGAAGGACTCTACACAAGATACACAAAATTCACGTCGCTCCCACACAGTTAAACTTTTACACTCTGTAATCAAGTCATCTGATACACAAAATTGATGTCGGTATTAAGATGGATGATTTCCAAATAATAAAATTGAATTATGAACACACAAGAAATGGAGAAGAAAACGGGAAGCAGTCTTGGTTTGAAGAAGATAGTACAGACCAACGTTATGTTTATTAAGATATCGACCAAAAATTGTTCAAAAATGAACGAATATGGTCTTTAGGAAATGCATGTCAATTGATAACTCTGATCAACTCCAAAAAACGGCTTGCAGCTGATCAAATAATAATAGTCATTAGGTTCAATAGTTGTAAAAACAATTAGGCCAATCCAACCTTATATCAAAATGAAATCACAAATTGAATGAGTTATTTTATGAACAGACAAGCAATAGGAACACTGCAGCGAAAGATAAATAATAAATAATCATTCGCGCATTATATTTAAACTTCGTTAAGATTTGCGTTCATGAAATCCTTAAGAAGTATTGTTCAGATATAATGACGACAAAAATCCTCATTTTAAATTCCATGGGTAAAAAATGTTTACAATTTTTTCCGTTACATTTCAATCATTCACAAATTTCTCTAGCTACTGTACATTCATGAAATAACAATACAAAAGACAACAAATTTGATAAAGGCTTGTGTTACGTGCGGCAAAAAAAAACATGAATGAATGCCGACAAGGAAGAACGAAGGATGATCCAAAGACTACACATTGATGACGATCAAACAAGGAAAGGTAGTGCCCTCCCGCCATTTTGTTTTGACTCGGCGCTAAAATAGTTAACCACTAGGAAAATAATGTAAGTGATCCTACCATTCATTTGCCTGTTGATCGTTAGAACATTTTTTTAATTGTTCACTTAACACGCAAACATTTCAAATATTGCAAAAAAATGCAATGCATTCCAACATCCAATGGAAACTTGAAAGAACGAAGTTTTGTTCCTAGCATTGTGAATAATTGGAAAAGAAGACTACATTTTGTCAAAGAGGCGTGTTTAATTGGCGTGTTGAATTGCAGTGACCAGCAGTAAGTTCTTAATCTGATATATAAATTATTGTTCATTAAGTGGGAAGACACCATACAATTACAAAGATTAACGGAACACACGCACTCGTTTCATTCAAAGAATGACCATAAATTCTCTGTTGAAATATATTTTGAACATCTTGAACTGGTAACTGTATTTTGGTGAATACGTACTATGTTCACATTTCCAACACTCGATCTCCCATAAAATAATTTATCGTACTAAATGGGAATAGGAAATTGAGAAATATATAATTCTTAAAACGGTAAATGAGCTTTATTGAAATATTCTACCGAATATCGCACTCCCCCTGCGAAGTTGCCACATAAGAAACTTGGTGTTTTTGAGTAAATTCAACCTATTATCAATGAAAATTCCAAACATCTTCGCTAACTTTATCTTAAAAAAGACCGTGCCCTTGTTGAACAATTTAGTTAGTTATCTTTATGACACGGATGCTGCTATGACTCAGCCACATCCTTGTGGCCAATTGGTCAAGTGTCATCGTAATATGATTATTTAGCAAGTGTTGCTGTAAACATGACATCGTCATTCATATCATGATTGTGGCAGGGATGACGTGAAAAAATGTCGACTGTTGTGTCGCCTAATCCGAACAATTGATTAATCAGAAAACGTTCGAGGAATTAGCCTAAGAAAGAAGATTGTCACAATAAGCATGCATTACACACTGTGCTCGTAGGTGGTCTTAAACATGCATTTAACGCCGTCGTTTGTCCCCTTAATGGCAACGATAACGACCGTTCAATACCAGGCAATGGCTTTCTCAGCACAGCAGAGCCATATTACCTCGCTGCTACAATAACTGGATGATGATTCAACCGAACATGGGAGCGGGTGCACGGTCATAAGGTGGCGACAATTTGAGTGCGCCCAAGAACAAGAAAAACATGTTATTGGTGTTATGTGAAGTGCACGGCACTCTGCTTAGCATTAATGAACTCATTCAGAACAAAAATTGACACGCGATAAAATTGTGCTTTTACTTGGTGGTTGGCACTAACTAATGTCGTTTATACCACTTCTGAAACCTCGATATTGATTTAGATTCACCGTAAAGTATTTGTAAACATCAGCTAAGAACGCTAATTTTGATTTTGACTTTCCATCAGTGGTTAGATCAGTGGTTGGTCGAATATGCAAAACATCAATAAACATCGTCCACCTTCTTGGAAGGAAACTCATTTTTTCAAAATTTGTCTCCTACCACGCATGAACTCATCTCTTACCACGCAAGAACTCATCTCTTACCACGCAAGAACTACCCATAACACAGTTGAACTGCTCCTAGGAAAAAAATAGGTAACAGACCCGGCTATCAACCGCATAAAAAAAATTATTGGTTCGTGTTCAAGTAGTATTCTATCAGCGAAATGAAACAATAGCTGTCAGTTTCTCCTACGATCATGCGATTGGTTCCAGAGAAGTGAGTTGGCATGAACAAGAATATTAAGAATCACACTATTTATGTATCCACTAAGTTAAGCATATTTTATGTGTAGGAAGTCATCAGTTCAATAGAGCATCCTCTTATTTACAGTTCAATCGAAATGCTTATTTAAACTATCCGTGTAGAGATTGAACGCATGTAGAGACAACGCAATTTTGTCTCTGTCCCACTTCCACCTCCGAACTGTTCATGACAATTTATCGGTCCATTCCGTACAAACGCAGCACACCTCACCTCATTGCAGAACTTGTCCAGACACATGAAAGCCCAGAAAAAAATCCCTATCATTCGTATGGTACTTCTGACAAGCTTCTCTCTCTCTAAAAATCTAATTTGCCCACCCTCTACCACTGTTCTTCGTCAATCGCATCCTCCGCACTGTTTCTAATCCTTATGATTGGCACTATCTCGAATAATTTTCCCGTCACACTAAACAAACTAATACCCTCTAAAATTACTACATTCATTTTATCTCATTTCCCTTTGAGCTGCGGAACAAAACACGCACAGCGTTTCTTCATCGACCCCTCGACTGACAGCAAGCGGGATTAGAAGCCATGACAATCATTTGATTCGAATTACTACACCCCTTTGTAGGCACTCGTCCGAGACCCTGTCCAATTTAGGCGTTCTCGCTGTATTCATCACCTCTCTAGATCATCCTTATCTAGTCTAGTCTAATCGCAAAACCAGCATCAGCACACGACCCCCCACACCAACATAGTCAATTTCTCTAACACTCCCAACACTCGACAACTCCACAAAATCTTTTGTCCACAAATTTCGGACATTATCACACTCCAACATCATCCGGTCATATTCATCTTTCACAAATTCCTCTTTCAGAGTTACCCATCTCCTCACTACTTTCCAGAACATCTTCTCGCTCACGTTAAAATACTCTCACAACCAACTACCCCTCCTAGCATCACCTCCCCTCTCTGCTACTATAGTAGCCAAAGGTACCAATGAACTCGTCTGAAATAATTCAGACGTTAATTCAACCTATCTTTTTACCACTCGGGCCCCTTTCTCCTACATC
The DNA here is from genome assembly GCA_016164225.1 of Gammarus roeselii. NCBI lineage: Eukaryota > Metazoa > Arthropoda > Malacostraca > Amphipoda > Gammaridae > Gammarus > Gammarus roeselii. The sequence continues at coordinate 5,700 of SDVV010015363.1, read as the reverse complement.
CGCCAAAACAGCGCGCATCACACACATTTTGCACATCACAACAACGCATCTCTGAACGTTGTTCATTCTTCTTCCACATTCCCCAGGTTTTGCCCTCCCACAATGCTAAATTCCTATTCCACTCAGTTCTGCCTTACACGATTAGTTTATTCACTCTTATTTCAACTCTTCCTCCACTTACTATCTTCCATTGACCTGCAGAAGATCAGACATTTTTCACTCTTCCCTCTCAACCCTCGCACATCCACTAGCCTCCCCGCCGCTCATCTCGAAATCAACACCAAATCCATCAGTGCTCGATCTACAACTGGTACCGAGGACCATCTTTACCCACCGATACTTGAGTGTACCTCGTTCCTTGAACAAACTGCTTATTTATACCAGCTTACGTTCTAGCACAAACTAATCAGATTTTCTCACTGTAATTTTTACCAAGAACACCATACATTCCAATCCGAATTTCAATGACATCGTCTCCAACTCTCGCAGTGGGGTCCCCAAGCACCATCACGATGTACTGTTCTCCAAAACTCTTGCAACACTCACTCCGACCAGAGTCAGTGTTTCAAGAGTTTGTAATCTGCATGAACTCACGAAAGCTCATCTTAACCCATCGTAACAACTGTCGTGAACGTTTGCTGTGGCCGGTGACCGCCCTTCTGATCCTGCCCGTTGCAGGCGGCTGCTCCAACATCTAGCCGTCGTCCTGCTGCCGTGAACGAAGGCACACTCGTCAAGGTCCACGACCACAAATCTAACCAGGGTCCACGACCACAAATCTAACCATGGTCCACAACCACAAGTCTAGCTAAATTCCATCATCATAAGTCTACCAAGATCTACGAAGTAGTACACGTCTCCTTAAAACAACCCTGTATCGAGTCATGCTACATTGGTTATATAATTTATTTTCCATATTTTTGTTTTGTAATTCTTTCTATTGGAAAAGGAAGTTGCTCAAAAATAATGAATCCATTGCACCGCTCTTTCTGCTCAATCAGGAATTACTGACGCTACAACTCTTGTCTGAAAGTTAGTCGAATTAAGTGAAATCAAGTAATTCGAATGAGTAGATACTATATTGCTGGCATGAACCGAAATTACAAGCACCGTTCGATTCTCATCATTCAAAAGTTACTTTAATACAAGCAAAGTAAAAATATAAATTCCTACTGGCAAGGTGAGTGGCTTGGTGCAATATTCAGACTCGGGTATTGTTAACAGCGCGAGTAAGAAGTATGTTATCATCAATACAGCCACCCATGCAAGTAACAAGGTTATATTGATTCCGGTCAAAACATTCCCTGCTTCATGGGATCAGGTCCTGTCCAGCCCAGTTTCTTTGTCTCACACGTCATCTTGTCTTATCTCTCACTAAATCGCCATATCGCATTATTATCGCTCCAGTCAACACGCCGGGACGTTTCGATGGAACACAGTGTTAGGGATAATCCAGTACAGGACGGTGAGGAGAGCTTGTGTTTGAGAAATAATCAATAGCGAGCAGTCGTGTTTAGGATTTATAAATGATGTTGAGGTACAAAGTGAAGTGTGAAATTCTATGAACCATTACTGTTCCTGTTGAAGATACACTTTCGCTATCGGCTGACTGGATACTCGCTGCAAATAGACATTTCCATTGATTTGCTTCTCTCCCGTTCTCCGTTCAGTGCCTTTGCCTATATATGTGGCACAGAGCCTTCGGCATTGCCGCCCCAACGTCAGTATTGGGCGGTGGAAAATATGAGTCGTCTCTAGCATGATATGATTAGGATTTCTGATTGGGGACCGGGAGAAGCGATCGAAGAAGAGAAGATGATTGATAAAGTTGGTTCTGTTCGGTTTCAGGCGTAAATAAAGAAAAATGGAAGATGAGGAGCATCAGAGCACATAGCACCAGACGAGGAAAAACCTTGACCTCTGTTGATGCGACATCGGCTTGTCCCAGAGTTAACCAGTTCTGATAGGTCAAGCAGACAGAATGAGCTTTACTCTACATGGATACAGGACAGTATCGCAACGTTTTGAACGTTTAATTATTAAGCAAGTGAATTTAATCATGTTTGCAAAGGAACGTGTCTATATTCAGAAAGACTGTATCCTGTCTACGAAGGAACCTAATGCGTCGGGTTCGACATATTTTAATTTGTTAATTTGGGAACAAGATATGTTTTGCTAAAACATGTCTTTATAAAATTGATTCGTCTTTATGTATCACCAATGTTAACTTTCTATCCGTCAAAAAACTGGGTCAGATTGGTGCAAAATTCGAATGCCCTTCCAGAATAAATTTGGAGAAAAGGGAAGGGAGTGGGTGGGAGGAGAGAGGGAGGGTGAATAGCTGTGAATAGGTACGGAAATAAGAATAATTAATTTAGTACCCGAGGCCTTTTATTCTGGTAATACTTTACGAAATGATCGTTATGTGGCTCAACGAAATGATCGTTATGGGGTTTCCACGCTCGTTCATATCCACGGAGAATCAGCGAATGAAAACTGCACTACGGCCTACATCAACGAGGTACAAAAAAAATCCTTATAAGTAATAATTTTTAAAGATCGAACAAATAATAAGGAAAATCCACGATGGATTAACTTTTCAGATACGGTGACACCAACTTCGTTCAATTCAATCCTACAGTTGACCGGTTGAATAGATATTTATACCTGAATCGTTGGGTGATTTCGAAGTTCCTCAATCATACAAGATGAGTGGACTGTTCGATGATTCGACAATTATGTTCGGAAAAGTACACTTTGTTTTGAAATAGAAAACGTCGAACAAATGCTGAAAATCCGAGACCGAATTTTCTCCAGCTATCTAATTTGCCAGCATTTTATTGGCCTAGAGGTTAGCGCATCCGACTGCGGTATCAGCCTCTGGTGCTGCATGTCGCGAGTTCGAGCCTTGGCATGGACACGGCGGTCTTGGGGAGGGGAAATTGAGCGCCTCCTTCCCCTGTGTCAGCCTAATTTAGACACTCTCCTAATTAGGGAAAAACGGCTGTATGTCAATACATACATGTCTATGTCTATACATACATGTCTATGTATGTATATGGCTATGTCTATTCATAGTAATCCAAATGAACGGTGATTTGGTTTTACGATACGGTTTTATTCCAATCGATTTTGGGTTATTTTTAAACATCGGACGTAAATAATGGAATAACTATTTCTTTTCATTTATAAAGCAGTTGACAGCGAGAAGAATTGAGCATGAACGATCGTTTAGGACACTGAACATTGAATTTCGGATCATAATGTCTGAATTGGCGTCCCTATGAAATCAATCGATGGAGTGTGGCTAGCAACAATGTCAGTTCCGTCCTTTATGTAGGAGTGCGACAGCGTCTATTTTCTGTAAATTTTGTCCAATCTTCATTTATGTCCTCTGATTTCAATGACTACGGCATTGCCGAAAATAATAATAAATAATCGAAAAAGAAGACTTGTCTTCAAAAATTTAGTTCGAATGATCATGGAAGAGCACCAAATCATTCATTTCATCGATAGCAACGCTCGAATTATCAGCTTCCGAAAAAAGTCTCTCCATGTAACGTGGCTTAAGACCTTTCAGCGGTTTTCTGCATAGCGTTCAGTGGAAATCAATTTGGTTTGCCGTTGTTTTGGTCTAATCTTGAAAATGTGTACTCATTTTGAAGAATATAGCATGCCCGATCGCTCTACCCATATCAAGGGTCAAGAGGAATAATCTTGTTCGAACAATAGGCAATGGTGAATTTCTTCTCCCTCCTATTTTTGGGAATGTATACCATAGTGTATTTTACCTTGTTTTTGTTCACATAGACGGAGTTATCTTAAAGACTGGAACATGAGTAATCGTTGAAGCCAACTAATGAAATCCGTCTTCTCTTTTCAACCCCCACCTCCGCACAACATTCACTTTCAGACCCCACCTCAATACAACTTTCCCCATCTATACCCCTCCTCCAAACAACCTCCCCGTTGTCAGACCCCACCTCCACCCTCTTCATAACCTTCCCCTTTCGGCCGCCACCTCCACACAACCTTCTCCTTTCCGACCCCACCTCCACACAACCTTCCCCTTCAGACCAACTTTCACCCTCCACACAACTTTCCCTTTCCAGTCACGAATTCCATACAACCTTCCCCTTCCAGACCCACCTCCACACAACCTTCCCCTTTCAGCCCCCACCTCCACCCTCCACACAACATTCCCTTTCCTGCCATCACCTCCACACAACCTTACCATTTCAGACCCTACCTCCACACAACCTTCCTTTTTCAGCCCCCACCTCCACCCTCCACGTTCCCTTCATCTTTCAGCCACCACCTCCACAGAACCTCCCCCTTTCAGCCCCTACTTCCACACAACCTTCCCTTTTCAGCCCCCTACTCCACACAAGCTTTATTGACTAAATTTTCTTGGAAATTCCACATCAAATGAGTCGGCTAATCTGTCCTGGTTGTTCTTATTAATAAGATGTATGTAATGGTCACGGATACCTAATTTGATATAATATTGATGCGTTAGGAGTGATTAATTATGTACGAATATCTATGAATAGAACAATATTTGTTTCCTGTGATTGCTGCAGTAACATGTGACTTGATTGCATTTGTCCCACCTTTACTTAATACACATTTTTAACTGCATGTATATGGTATTTTTTGCTAAGGAATAAAATAATTCAACCAGGGCTGCGTTGGGTCTTCAACTGATCGTCAGTTGCTTTGTTAAGTCCCTCATCTTGAAGCGCGACGTCTAGATTTTATCAGCAAATATCTTTAGTGGGAAGTTCAACATCCCCAATATCACTGAGTAGACGGTAACGTCGTTTTTCTTGCTATTGTTTGAGTCTACTAACAACAACGAAGGAACCCAAAATATCTGAATCTACATGAAAATATATAACCGCCGTAACAAATAATAATTTATTTCAGTTCTCAGATATAATTATGGAGCTAATGTATTTATTTGAATTCTGTTGATCGATCAGTGGTGACTGATGAAATGAATACATGGTAAATGAATTGTTTTCCTTACTAAATCTAAAATGGTCATCTAAAACTTCATGTCCAACTACACCATACAATTGTGTTTGCGTTCGGATTACAACATAATGTATGTATGAATGTATGAGTACAACCGTCCGACAGATTGAAAAAAATCAAATGAATTTTTACATCCTCTCAATATGATTGTGTGTGTTCATTTATGATTGCATGATCGTATGTATTGTATGGGTTGCTGAACGTGAATGGTTGTGGTCCGAGTGAAGGAAAGAGGAGAGATATTTGCAAGATGGTGAAAAAGTTGGAGAACAGAGTGGATTCGCGTGTACTGAGATGGTTCGGGCACATGGAGAGGATGGATGAAGGGTGATGAATGCGGAGGCGAGTGGTAGCAGGCCTAGAGGTAGACCGAAGTTTGGGTGGATGGATGGTCTAAAGCAGGCGTTGGGAAGATGAGACATGAATGTGGAGGTGTCGAGAGAGTGTGCAATGAACAGGCGTGAGTGGAGAATGGTTGTGAATGGTTGATTTTGACGCTGCTCTGATGTGCTTTCCCGCCCTTGTCATCCCGCTGTCGGGATGGTCGTGGGTGGGGGGGCCCGGCCATTATGACGCGGCGGAGGTAAACCAGTGAAAACTGTCGGGCCCTGCTGCTGACGACGGTTCCTCGGTGCATTCGGGACTCAGAGTGTAAGTTGA
>SDVV010015362.1:0-14549 GCA_016164225.1 Gammarus roeselii | reverse complement strand
CGCTCGTGTTGATGCTGAGCATGGATTGAACATGCCCGTGTGGTTAGTGATACTGTCCATGGACGAAACATAATCGCGCTCGTGTTGATGCTGAGCATAGATTGAACATGCCCGTGTGGTTAATGATACTGTCCATGGACGGAACATAATCGCGCTCGTGTTGATGCTGAGCATGGATTGAACATGCCCGTGTGGTTAGTGATACTGTCCACGGACGAAACATAATCGCGCTCGTGTTGATGCTGAGCATGGATTGAACATGCCCGTGTGGTTAGTGATACTGTCCATGGACGGAACATAATCGCGCTTGTGTTGATGCTGAGCATGGATTGAACATGCCCGTGTGGTTAGTGATACTGTCCATGGACGAAACATAATCGCGCTCGTGTTGATGCTGAGCATGGATTGAACATACCCGTGTGCTTAGTGATACATTTGGATGAAACATAATCGTTTACGTATTGATACTATACGCGAAGGGAGTGTAACCGTGTATATACTATGTCTGCATAAACTATGCATCTATCAATTACTGCGTACGTGTATATACTGCGTGTGGATGGACCATAACCGAGTTGCTGCTGCATATGTTCCTACAGGTGTTGATGCTGGAACACGTACGCCAGCTGCTAGCTTCCAGTGACCCGCAGGCTCCGCTTTTCTTGTACCTACCTCTACAGCTGGTACACGGCCCACTACAGGTACCCAGCAGGTACACTGAACCCTTTGAGTGGGTACAAGACAAGAAGAGAAGAATGTTATTGGGTGAGTGTGAGTGTACACATCATACCTGCGGATAAGCGTACTCCATGTATGATAACCCGAAATATAATGTATAAACAAAAAAGTATCCCGCGACGTTGAAATTTGAGCCTATGAATTTTGATTTGGGCCTCATTTCCACCAGAGCCTCAACGTGAGTCATAATAGGCTCCCCCGTAGGGCGCATGAGCCTATGAAATGGGTTTTTGCAAGTTTATGTGTACGGAATAGATTAGGGACCTCATCTCCACTGGAACTCTTCTGACGTGAGCCTTAGTGAGCTCCCCCGTCGGGCGCGGGGATCGTCAATTTTGAACGGCTCGCTCTCTAGTGAGTGCAGAAACAATAAAGTTATCAGAACTATAAAAAAATTGAATTTGTAATTGTGGTCTATATAAACGCAACCGCATACGGGAATAATACTTTATTTGAGAGATTTGAACGTAGCACAAAATAGATCCTCGTTTTGGTGTGTCTGTATTGAAATTTATTATTTGCAGTGTTTCGTGGGTATGATTACCAAAAGCGATTAACTTCCTCCTGTAAGTGTGGTCAGTGACCCCAATGAGGTAACCCCACTGAGGTGACCCCACTGAGGGAAAGAGGGAATCAAGAAAACTCGTCGTGCTGCTGCAAGTGTGTTGTACTCCATCAATAAGCACTTCACACTGGTGGCAGCTTAGTGGAACAAGAACACCGCGGAGCAAACGGCGTCATGTCTGTGTCCATAAGATAGTTGTGAGGTATTCATGAGTGCCCTGTGAACATGCGGCTGATGAATATGTGGCCTCTTCTTTTGAATAACTGGTTTCAAATTCTCCAGCCTAGGGTTGAACTCAAACTTGTTAAGTCCGACACTTATAAAGAGCGTACATGTTCCACGTTCATGGAATAAAAAATAAGAGGAATAATATTTTGGGCCATTTTTCAAAGTCGGTGAGACTTTTTATCAATATCAGATATACATGCAGTGACTTCTTGCTCTCGCGTAGTGAATTTCACGATGAGTTTGAAGCTTGTCTAAGAAAAAATAAATCACCGCACCCGTAATGGCGTAAGGATACTACGGTGTGCGCGTGAATGTTGAACCATTTTCCACATATATTCCGTATTTTTTCTTATTGGTTGACCTCAATCGCTGCGGTGAATCACCACCCATAAAAGATTCACCATACTCGCAGAACAATAAATTCAATATTTATAACAACGACCGCATAAAATCTTCATTACACATGACACGACTTTTATCCAGACTTCAGCATGCAGGTATTCCTTTATTTCATGCACCATCCTGTATAAATTGTAAGTCATCATTAGGGGGTGCGAGAGAAGGGGTTCAGTCACGACATACACAAGAATCAAATGGTATTAATTCGACACTTACGTTTGTCCCTCAAATTTTATCATCCATACGTCAAAATTGAATCAAATTGAATAAATGACACTCGATCGAATGTCATTTAACCCCATACAGCAAAGCGAATGATGTCATGACTTCAAGAAGACGGCACGCGCCTCCGTTCCGTTTTAACGCAGCACTTCTTGGCGAGGGTGCTCCCCACTACTCCCACCGCTTATTGGTGGGGTGCTCCCCACCATTTTTTGGTGGGGTGCTCCCCACCGCTTCATGGCGAGGGTGCTCCCTACCGCTTCTTGGCGAGGGTGCTCCCCACCGATTTTCGGTGAGGGTGCTTCCCACCGCTTCTTGACGAGGGTGCTCCTCACTTCTTATTGTTGGGGTGCTCCCCACCGCTTCTTGGTGAGGGTCCTCGCCAGAGCTTCTTGGTGAGGGTGTTTCCCATCGCTCCCACCGCTTATTGGTGAGGTAGCTCACCACCGCTTCTTAGCGAGGGTACTCCCCACCGCTTCTTGACGAGGGTGCTCCCCACCGCTTTTTGACGAAGGTGCTCCCCACCGCTTATTGGTGTGGTGCTTCCCACCGCTTCTTGGTGAAAGTGCTCGCCACCGCTTCTTGGTGGGGTGCTCCCCACTGCTGCTTGGTGAGGGTGCTCCCCATCATTTCTTGGCGAGTGTGCTCCCCACCGCTTCTTGGTGTAGTGCTCCCCACCACTTCTTGGTGAGGGTGCTCCCAACGTTCGCTAAGAAGCGTTATCTTAAAACGGAGCAGAGGCTGCGTGCGATCCTCTTAAAGTAGTGACGTCACTCACTTTGTGATGCACATACTTTCCTGTCCAAGTATCATCGATACCCTAGCATGTAACTATTTACAGGTGAGGATTGATTTTCACTATGTGATATGATTTAGTCGAGGTTTCCTGCAGGTATGGTCTCTGCCATGGACGACTTGGTCGGGAATATCGTGACGCTTCTCAAAGAAAATGGCTTCTACAACAATTCTGTTATTGGCTTCACAAGCGACGTAAGGATGCTTCATAAACATGACTTTGATTGTAAAATGATCTCGAGGTATAACACGAGTGTATTTTGTTGAAGTCAAAACAATAACAAAATTTGGAAAATTAAAACTGACAAATCGCAGATAAAAACTATGAAATAACAATAATTTCTGCATTCAAATAGTTTATTTCATGTTCTATCGGGGACAGAGATAGAGACCTTATTTTTTAATCTCACGTTTATTTAAACTTCGTTTAAATCAAATTGTATGTAGTTAAGTAAGTTTTATGGTAGTATGTTTATAACCAAACGTCTTGAGGAAATGCAAATGTGTAAATCCATACTATAAAACATACAATCTCGGTGCAGGGATGTCGTAAACAAAACGCGAAATGAAAAATAAGGTCCCTATCTATGTAACCGATAGTACCTACACTCACAACATGACATACGGTAACAACGTTACGTTATACGATATCAACATAGAGCAGCTTATCCTCCTTTGATCAGAATGGAGGTGCACGGATGAAGGCAGGATACAACTGGCCCCTGAGGGGTACCAAAGGTACCTCATGGGAAGGAGGGACACGCGTGCCTACTCCGCTACATTCGCCCAGGATTAGCGTCACTGGAAGAACCTTCAAAGGGTAAGTAAGGAGAGCAGGGTCTGTAGACGCAATCAATTATTTATAGCAATTGTTGTATTCAAAGATGTTTTTCTGATGTTAACATTTCTATACTTCGGGTAAAAAAAAAGACTTTCGATCAAAGAGCACTAGCATTCGCTCTTAAGACTGGCCGAACAGTGGAAGACGCAAACTGAGGGCGAACACATTCACCTTTCAAGATCCTATTAGATTTTTCCATAATTGTCAGCTATATTTCGTGAGCTTGTTTCCATCACATCACCATTTATATGCAAGTCAAGTAGGAGGTATGAACGCTCACTAAACGTTACGTTTAGTAGGAGGTATGAACGCTCACTAAACGTTACGCTTCACATTTGATCTCCGACAGGCTCACTAATTTATTCTAGAAAGTGTTGCTTGTTGTGCCAGAGAATAGAGCGTTGTTGCTCTACGATTGCTCGAGTACACAAAGATAGCCGTGTGAATTTACCAACCAATATAATGAGTTAGTGATCCTAATTTTGTTGAACATTCCAGGTGAGGAGTTATTGTTCCACAATAACTGTTATTTTATCATTCCTGTTATTGTATCTTTCCTGTTATAGTCTCATTCCTATTATTGTCTGATTCCAGATAAGGAGTTATTGTTTCACAATAACTGTTAATGTCTCATTCCTGTTATTGTATCATTCCTATTAATTGTCTCATTCCTGTTATTGTATCATTCCTGTTATTGTCTCATTCCTGTTATTGTCTCATTCCAGATGAGAAGTTACTGTCTCGCATTATTTTCTTTTAAAAATTAAAAAATACATATAAAAGAATGAATTCATTTCAAATTCTTCTTAGACGAATAGATACTCTTTGTGACGCCTTACCCTAATGAGCCTATATAGGGAGATAGTGACCCTGGTCTGGATGACCAGTACGAAAGTAGTTTATGCCCTCTTGTTGCTGCAGTTTGTTCCACATCACGGACTGGTTTCCCACGTTCCTGGGTCTAGCTGGGGGAACTGTCCCATCTGGCATTGACGGGGTGGATCAGTGGGGAGCGCTCCAAGGCACTACACCCCCACCACGGGAACAGATGATCTACAACCTCAAAACAACCGACGTTCTTATCGGAGCGATAAGGTAGGTGGAAATGGTCTTAACTGCAGCAAACCAAGTTAATGTTAAGAAATTTGCAACAATCAACTAGCAAACATTGTACATCTCTATGAAAGTTGCAACAATGAACAAGCAAACATTGTACATCTCTATGAAAGTTGCAACAATGAACAAGCAAACATTGTACATCTCTATGAAAGTTGCAACAATGAACAAGCAAACATTGAACATCTCTATGAAAGTTGCAACAATGAACAAGCAAACATTGTACATCTCTATGAAAGTTGCCACTTTTGAACTTTAGTCATTAGACTTATTGTTGTGGGAAAAATAATTTTGCCACGCATGACATACATGAAACAATCCTAACGCATGCAAAAAAACTCAAATATTGGTCGGTGAAAATTATTAATCATCAAGATATTTAAAGCAACAATTCTTCCCATATGATCTTCAAGGCTGAAGAACTTCAAACTTATTCTGGGCCCTCTTACGACATATGGTTGGTATATTCCTCCGGAGTTGGATACCAATTCGCTGAACCTTAGATTACCAGCCGTTAACTGGGATCTGTCAAAAAGAGCAAACTCAAATTCTTCAGAGGAAAGAAGAAGGCAATCGGTATCTTCCATGGAGACAAGTGGTTTGCTTCAAGACGGCAATGTGGTCCATGTTGCTGGCTACGACAGAAATTTGACTGTGGAAGAGTTGCTGCACGAGACGACAGCGATTATGATGTTGAATTCTGACACAGAAATCTACCTTTTTGACCTTGAAGGTTGGTGCTCTCATAAATGAAGAGATGTAGCATAAACAAATAATCATTATGAAACAATATTATAATTGCATTTATTTTATATTACAAAATTTCTTTTGATATCTTACGAGATGGTCATCATTCACTTATGAACATTGGTGCAAATAAATGATAAGAGAAGTGTGGTAGGGATAGAGCAGTTTGCACGTCTATCGAACGAGTTTAGCAAGCCTGTTGAAATTATTTAGACAGCTCAGATGGTACTTCCTGAGTTAGTGAGAGTAGAAAGGTCCTGGTTCTTAATCTCAAAAACCTTTCAGCATTGAATGCCTCCTTTCGTTTGATTTGTCATTCAAATTTGAACATAGACTAGAGTGGCTGGGCTTTCTGGCGTGACGGAGTCGATGTCCTTCTGACACCGAAAATATGAAAGTAAAGTCATGAAGAGAACGAAGTTGAGGGTATTTCTTAGTCCGCGACAACAATGAACAATGCCAAACAAACTTGTGCCTTTTGCTGCATAGATGATTCTATTTCAGCGTACAAGAAGCCCCCTCCAGATTCATTTTAGGATGCATGACCTGCAAGTAATGGTTAGGCCAAATGAATTTGCTCCAGAATTGAGGTCGCGAAGAAAAAACATTCAAGTGGTATGCTTACTAACATGCTAATTTTGACACTCTATAGGCTAGTATCATCTCACTGCGACATGAACCTTGCTTTAGGTTACAATGTTAAATAAATAGTCTGTACTAGACAATAAAATTCCCTCGCGTGACAAATGTAATTCCCTAATAGTGGTTAATTCATAGCGATAGGTTCAACAATGTAATCGATACCTCTCCTTCTCCAGCGGACCCAACTGAGCGCAACGACTTGAGGAGGTCTCAGCCCCCGGTGGCCCTCCAACTCTTGAAGGTTCTCCTGGCTGAATTGGGCAGAAGAGTCCCTGAAGACAAGCCAGAGCAGGACCCAAAAGGGATGCCCGTTGATGGAGTCTGGAGACCGGGCTGGTGTACGGTCAAACACTTCACAGTAATGGAGGGGTAGAAAAACATGTCATCAAACGAGGAATAAATTAGATTTGGGATTCATCTTTAACGGAGCTTTCACGTTAGCCTCGGTGAGCTCCCCCGTAGGAAGGGAAGTTTAACCGTTCTCATAGGTTCGCAATCTAGTGTGGAGAGAAACTATAACAACCAAAATTAAACTATTTTACATTTCTAATTATGACATGTATGCACGCTTGTACGTACCGAATACTTATATTTGTAACTAAAGTTGGATAAAATATACGTTGGTCACTAAATAGACCTTCGATTCTTTGCTCTTATGTTAAAATGCCATTGAATAATGCAGGGTGAAACAATTATGCAGTTTGCACTACCGTTTAATATTAACGCTGCTTATCTTAGGCCTGTATGTTTACCAAATGCAATTTAATTTTTCTGTCAGTTCGGCCAGTGCGTAGGGTTTGTAGCGTGCAAGGCGGTTTAAGAAAGCTTGTCGCGCTGCCGCAAGTGAGTTGCTCTTCATCACCGAGTGATTTTTACTGATCGTTTTTTGGTGTCACAGAGGACGTTGGGGTTCGAACTTCCCCATATCTGCTTCCATTAGATAATAGTGAGACATCCATGAGTGTCAAGCCCTCCATCAGATTTAATTTGAGACTCATTTCCACCGGAGCCTTAACGTGAGTCATAATAGGCTCCCCCGTAGGGCACGACCTCCCTCCATCAGATATGATTTGATTTGATTCTCATTTCCACCAGAGCCTCAACGCGAGTCATAATAGGCTCCCCGTAGGGCTCAATGATCATGGATTCCAGTAGGCTTGCACACCTCAGTGCGAAAAAAAAACGCTGTTGAAGTTAGAAAATTTGAACATTTTAACTGTCAGACGCTTGCTGTTGCGCACAAGAAAAACGCTCAGACGCAACGGATCTCCGTTTCCAATCATTTAGAACTTCAAGATTAATATGTACGCACGCTCGTGCGTACAGGTAGCATCGTCGAGACAGGAACAAGGTTTACGGCTACACGGACAGAGTCAGCTCCGACAGCAACGCAACACGACCTAGAACTCTACGCAGCTTAGGTTGATTATAGTACACTTCATTTATTCAGGTGAGACTCAGACGAAACGAATCCTCGCCTCCAATCATTTAGAACTGAAAGAGTAACATGTACGCACACTAGTGTGAACAGGTAACACCGTTGAGACTGGTACAAGGTTCACGGCTTCATGGACAAAGTCAGCTCCGACAGCAACGCAACACAATATTTACAGCTACAAGGGCCTAGTTTAGTAGAGGTCATTTATTTATTCAGGTACGACAAAGACTCAGAAGAAACGAATCCCCGCCTCCAACCACTCAGAATTCCAAGAATAACATGCACGCGCGTTAGTGCGCACATATAGTATCGTCGAAATTGGTACAAGGTCTATGGCTTCACGTTTTAGATCAACTCCAACCGCAACGCGTCACAAGGTTTCATAGCTACGCAGTCCAGTTCGACCCCAGATTCAATTTGATTTGAGCCTCATTCCCACCGGAGCCAAACAACCCTAGTAACTACATATGGTCCGTGCACGCGCAAGCGAGCACAGACCGAAGAAAAAACACCCATTCACAAAATAACAAACGGGAACTCCCGCACAAATACTCCAGCATTATTAAACATGACAAAATTGTGGATCGTGAAGAAGAAAGTATAGGCAGGTTCGTCATGGGCAGAAAAACTGCTCAGATTATTGTTTTCGCACTTATTGTTTAATGGAAAAGGGTGAGGGGGGGGGGCATCGGTCCCTTGAGTCCCAAAAGAGGCCGATGAATCCCGGATGGTAACCCAAGACCCCGGATCCCCCGAGCTCCCCGGGTCCCCTCGTCTCAGCTCATCTCGGCTAGTCTCGAATAGTTTCGGCCAGTCTCGGCTCTTCACGACCAACTCGACTCGCCTTAACATGTTTCGACTGATCTCGACGCACCTCGATCAGCCTCGACGCGACCCTCGCCTTCTGTGCCAGTAATCCGCGGACTGTAATAATTAATTGTTGTACTCAAGCATTTCACACATATAAATTTTTCTGTGTATGGGTTTTACAGCGTGGGAAGAGGGAATCAGGGGTCCCAGGGCTCAGAGGGGCCTCAAGAGGGTTCCAAAATTTCTCAAAATGGTCACATAAAGTCTCAAGGATGTCCCAAAGAGCCCGGCACGGTCCAAGTGGGTCCACCAAATTCACCTGGTCTCGCAAGTTCCTCGGGTTCCCGAAACCCTCGGGTCCCTCGAGTCCCGCGGGTCCCACGAGTACACCCCAAACCCGGGTCACCTAGTCTCAACCAGCCTCGGTTCGTCTAGGCACGTCGCCTCGCCAGTCGACTCGTCTCCACTTGCCTCAACCCGCCTCGACTCGCCTCGTCCCCTCCACGCACAGTCCCCTTCAAGACTTTCACTCTCCAAGATCAACATCAACATAATTTCACCGTTAAGACATCAAAACGCCTAGCTGTACTCAGACATTTATTAGGCGCCGGAAGAGCGCAAATTCTCCCACCGTAGGTTGGACCAGACTAACTAACACACGGCATAGTCCACCTAGGGCCCCTGCGGGCGTCCTACGTTACATGATTATATAACTAATCCAAAATTGATCACCATGAAAAAACGGCACAAATAAATAATAGATTTGATACGATTTGATACTCAGTTGCACCGGAGCCACGTCGCGAGTCATAATAGGCTCCCCGGTAGGGCTCGATGATCATGGATTCCAGTAGGCTCGCACGCCTCAGTGTGCGAAGAAGAAAAAAACTTTTGAAGTTAGAAAAATGTGAAAATTTTAGCAATGTCAGACACACGCTGGTGCGCTTAAGAAAAATGCTTAGACGAAACGGACCCCCACTTCCAATCATTTAAAACTTTATGAGTAATATGTACGCACGCTAGTGCGTACAGGTAGCATCGTCGAGACTAGTAAAAGGTTCACGGCTACACGGAGAAAGTCAGCTCCGACAGCAACGCAACACGGCCTAGTAGGTCGATTATAGTACACTTCATTTATTCAGGTAAGACTCAGACAAAACGAATCCTCGCTCCAATCATTTAGAACTTCATGAGTAATATGTACGCACGCTAGTGCGCCCAGGTATCATCGTTGAGACTGGTACAAGGTGTACAGCTACACGGACAAAGTCAGCTCCGTCAGCAACGCAACACAATGTTTACAGCTACGTGGTAAGATAAAGACTCAGACAAAATGAATCCCCGCCTCCAACCACTCAGAACTCCATAAGTAATATGCGCGCGCGCCAGCGCGCACAGATAGTATCGTCGAAATTGGTGCAAAGTCTATGGCTTCACGGATTAGATCAACTCCAACCGCAACGCGTCGCAAGGTTTTATAGCTACGCAGTCAAAGTCAACACCATAAACTACATATGGTCTCTGCACGCGCGAGCGAGCACAGACTGAAGAAAAAACACCCATTCTCAAAATCACAAGCTGGAACTCTCGTACAAATACACCAGCATTATAATACATGACAAAATTGTGGAACGTGAAGAAGAATGTAAGGGCAGGTTCGTCATGGGGAGAAAAACTGCTCAGTTTATTGATTTCACACTGATTGTTTAAGGGGATAAGGTGGGGGGTCATAGGTCCCTTGGGTCCAAATAAAAAAACGATAAATCACGGAGGGTGACTCAAGTCCCCCGGGTCTTCCCGAGCTCCCCGGATCCCCCGATACCCCTCGTCTCAGCTCATCTCGGCTTGTCTTGAACCATTTTGGCCCGTTTCGGCTCGTCGCGACCAACTCGACTCGCCTCAACATGCTTCGACTGATCTCGACGCACCTCGACCAGCCTCGACGCGGCTCTCCCTTTCTGTTGTAGTGATCATGTGGACTGTAATACAAAAATTTTCACTAAACCATTTTCGGGTAGGAGTGGGGTGGCAGAGGTGTCTCGGGTTCCAAAAGAGCCCGTCGAATCCCAGAGGTTAACCTAATCTCCGGGCTCCCCCGAGCTCCTCGGGTCCCCTCGTCTCAACTTATCTCGGCTTGTCTCGAATAATTTCGGCCAGTCTCGGCTCGTCGCGACCACCTCGACTGGCCTCAACATGTTTCGACTGATCTCGACGCACCTCGATCAGCCTTGACTCGACCCTTACCCTCTGAGCCAGTAAACGCGAACTGTAATGGTTAATTGTTCTACTCAAGCATTTCACATATATCCATTTTTCTGTGTATGGGTTTTACAGCGTGGGGAGAGGGAAGCAGGGGTCCCAGGGTTCAGAAGGGCATCAAGCGGATCCCAATGTTTCTCATAGAGGTCCAAACGAGTCTCAAGAGTGTCCAAAAGAGCCCCGGAAGGGTCAAAGTGAGTCCTCCCAAATCCTCCTGGCTTTCCAAGTCCCCCGGGTTCCCGAAACCCCCGGGTCCCGCGGGTCCCACGAGTACCCCCTATTCCCGGGTCTCCTAGCCTCAACCAGCCTCGGTTCGTCTCGACTCGTCGCCTCGCCAGTCGACTCGTCTCCACTCGCCTCAAACTGCCTCGACTCGCCTCGTCCCCTCCATGCACAGTGTCATTTTGCGCAAATTCTCCCAGCGTAGGTTGGACTAGACACAGTCCACCTGGGGCCCCTGCGGGCGTCTAACGATACATAATTATATAACTAATCCAAAATTGATCAACATTTAAAAAGGGCACCTCCCATTTCTGGGGAATTCAGCCTATCGCCTATATCTGTATCTGTTTTGTTTGAAGACGGATGTAATTCGGCAGTTACTTTGTGTTTCTGTAGGTAGGTAGTTTCTTGTATATATCTCATTTATTTGTTCGAGTTTTGCGACGTGGGCGAGATACATCTTTGCCTGTCGCTGGACGAATTCCGGTTTGCTTCCTAGTTGTTGTGAAAGTGAGTTCATCATAACGAACATAACGAATGGATTTGTTAAGGAGAGCGCTATAAGAAAGTGGGTAGGGAATGATGCTTGTCTTTTCTCTTGCGTGGGAGGGTCAGCCTGGGAGGAGAGCATTGAGGCCACAGCCTCTCGTCGCCCGCCCCCGTAGTAATGGATAATTTCCCTTCCTTTATTTTCTTGAGAACACTTCTTTCATCTCGTGGGTGGTCGATTACTTTGCCGTAAAGGTAGTGGGCTTCTTTGGATGGGTACGACTGAGCATTCCCGTCTGTCGTTGTCGTCTTGGGAGCAGTGTGAGCATCTTCGCTTACCGTTACAGTTTCCGTTCGTGTGTCCGTATTTCTTGCATGTGTAGCAACGCATCGGACGTCTGTCGAAGGATGTAACTTTGGTTTTAGTGGCAGAGAATGATATGCCTATGAAGTTTGGTGGAATAGGGCAGTTGAATTTCAGCAAGAGGGCCTTGGTGGTTTGATTTGATTTGAGCCTCATTTCCACCGGAGCCTCAACGTGAGTCATAATAGGCTCCCGCGTAGGGCGCGACCGTAATTGATCAAGGAAATGTTTGCACGGCCTCGCGTGCAAAAAGATTATCCTGGTCAAGGTGAAATCAAGTACATATTTCAATTGTGGCCTATTCTCGTACTAGAGAGTACAAAAAAATAAAGGGTGAACGCGTATCTACGTAAATGTATTGTTATCTCTGTGCGTAATGGGGTGGAGAGATCACCTCACTTGCACAGGTGTTTAGGGTTTAGACAGCTTCGTATAGTCCGGTGTGTTTTCCGAAAGTGATAAGATTTTTCCGGCAAGTTGGGTCAGTGAATAGGCTTTGTAGGTTGCACGGGGGATCTAAGAAAGCTCGTCGGGCTGCTGCAAGTGCGTTGCAATCCATCAGTTAGTGTTTCATGCTGATAGCCACTTGGTAGCAACAGGGGCAAGGCGGCGCGTTTGGTCCCATGTCGACATCCATAAGGTGGTTGTGAGTTATCCACGTGTGTTCTGTGCACAAGCGGTTGATGAACATTTGGTCTTTTCTATTGGGGAACTTTGTTTCTCATTCTTCGACTGAGGGTTTGACTGAAAGCCTTTCT
This sequence comes from Gammarus roeselii, assembly GCA_016164225.1. Lineage (NCBI taxonomy): Eukaryota > Metazoa > Arthropoda > Malacostraca > Amphipoda > Gammaridae > Gammarus > Gammarus roeselii. The sequence goes on along the minus strand of SDVV010015362.1, from coordinate 1,916 downwards.
TGTCCACTCTCTTGCCACATTTCATCCCATCGGGATGTTATATGGGAGTTGATGATAGGGAACCAGTCCCGGTAATGTATTGCAATAAATTGTTCTTGGTGAGTAGCTGCTAGTTTAGCAAGCGAGTCCGCAAGTTCATTTCCTCTTATTCCCGCGTGCCCGGGGATCCAGCAGAATTCGACTGCCTGACCCGTCTCGGGCATCGCAAAGATCATTTTCGTAGTGCAGTGTTTTAAGCTGGGTGAGGACACTCAGACTGTCTGAGAATACGACGTATGTAAGAAAGCGATCTGTTTTTGCAATAGAGATGGCTATCTAGAGTGCGTGGAGCTCTGCAGAGAACACGGAGGCCTCTTGTGGGAGGGTGGTCGAGAGTGGAATCTCCCCGCATACAGCGACGGCTCCCACTCTGTCCTCGGTTTTCCACCAGAGTCCAAACGCGAAGTTAATGCAGACTCCCCCGTAGGGCAATTGTAGAGTGGCAGAGTAGGTGCAGCGTAGATCACGAGTGTAGGTTCAACGTAGATTCAGAGTAGTTTCAACGTAGATTCAAAGTAGGTTTAACGTAGATTCAAAGTAGGTTTAACGTAGATTCCGAGTAGGTTTAACGTAGATTCCGAGTAGATTTAACGTAGATTCTGAGTAGGTTTAACGTAGTTATCGAGTCGGTTTAACGTAGATACCAAGTAGATTTAATGTAGATACAGAGTAGGTTTAACATAGATACCGAGTAGGTTTAACGTAAATTCAGAGTAGGTTCAACGTAGAGTAGTAATAGTTTATTTCGCTCCAACGGGGCGCCCAACGCGAAGTCGTCGCACGAATCCACCCAGGGCCCCTGCGGGCGTATAACAATCTATAATTATATAACTGATACATAATTGACCACCATTAAAAATAGGCACAAATAAATATTGGAGCCCATACAGGGAGAAATAATAAACTACTAAAATAAAGTGTTAATGATCTATAAAGTGAACAATCACCCATCCACCCCAATCCTATGTGAGTGACTTTGTCAAATGCCTTCGTGAAGTCACAATACTGGAAATCGATAGTCGTTGAGTTATCGTAGACAGAGATCGTGTGGTGGTAGAATTCTAGAAGGCTTGTCAGGCATGATCGCTTACGGCGAAAACACGTGCTGACAGTTCCTCGGATGGTCTTTTATCACAGGATGGTCTACTATTTGGTCGGCAATGATGGACTATAACATTTTGAACACACCTGAAGTAATGCTGATAAGTGTTTTTCCTGGTTCTTCGGCCCTTCTTGTGGAAGGTGAGCGAACCGATGGAAGCACTTATGTTTTTTTTTGCTATGTACGTTGCTGAAAAATTCTTTGAGTAAGTTACGCTTGCATGCGGCAGCAACTCGGAACAATTCTTTGATTAAATTACGCTTGCATGCGGCAGCAACTTAGAACAATTCTTTGATTGAGTTACGCTTGCATGCGGCAGCAACTCAGAACAATTCTTTGATTGAGTTACGCTTGCATGCGGCAGCAACTCGGAACAATTCTTTGATTAAATCACGCTTGCATGAGGCAGCAACTCAGAACAATTCTTTGATTAAATTACGCTTGCATGCGGCAGCAACTCAGAACAACTCTTTGATTGAGTTACGCTTGCATGCGGCAGCAACTCAGAACAATTCTTTGATTAAGTTACGCTTGCATGAGGCAGCAACTCAGAGCAATTCTTTGATTGAGTTACGCTTGCATGCGGCAGCAACTCGGAACAATTCTTTGTTTAAATTACTCTTGCATGCGGCAGCAACTCAGAACAATTCTTTGATTGAGTTACGCTTGCATGCGGCAGCAACTCGGAACAATTCTTTGATTGAGTTACGCTTGCATGCGGCAGCAACTCAGAACACTCCTTTGATTGAGTTACGCTTGCATGCGGCAGCAACTC
>SDVV010015361.1:0-14549 GCA_016164225.1 Gammarus roeselii | reverse complement strand
CTCGGTATTGGCCACTGCTCGTGGCATAATGGTATCCAGCATCAACACCGGCACCCGGTATTGGCCATTGCTCGTGGCATAATGGTATCCAGCATCAATACCGGCACCCGGTATTGGCCACTGCTCGTGAAATAATGGTATCCAGCATCAACACCGGCACCCGGTATTGGCCATTGCTCGTGGCATAATGGTATCCAACATCAACACCGGCACTCGGTATTGGCCACTGCTCGTGGCATAATGGTATCCAGCATCAACACCGGCACCCGGTATTGGCCATTGCTCGTGGCATGATGGTATCCAGCATCAACACCGACACTCGGTATTGGCCATTGCTGGTGGCATGATGGTATCCAGCATCAACACCGGCACCCGGTATTGGCCATTGCTCGTGGCATGATTGTATCCAGCATCAACACCGGCACCCGGTATTGGCCACTGCTCGTGGCATAATGGTATCCAGCATCAACACCGGCACTCGGTATTGGCCACTGCTCGTGGCATGATGGTATCCAGCATCAACACCGGCACCCGGTAATGGCCATTGCTCGTGGCATGATGGTATCCAGCATCAACACCGGCACCCGGTATTGGCTATTGCTCGTGGCATGATGGTATCCAGCATCAACACCAGCACCCGGTATTGGCCATTGCTCGTGGCATAATGGTATCCAGCATCAACACCGGCACCCGGTATTAGCCATTGCTCGTGGCATGATGGTATCCAGCATCAACACCGGCACCCGGTATTGGCCATTGCTCGTAGCATGATGGTATCCAGCATATACAACGGCACCAGGTATTGGCTATTGCTCGTGGCATAATGGTATCCAGCGTCAACACCGGCACCCGGTATTGGCCATTGCTCGTGGCATGATGTTATCCAGCATCAACACCGGCACCCGGTATTGGCCACTGCTCGTGGCATGATGGTATCCAGCATCAACACCGGCACCAATTGTTCACACGAGGAATTAATCAGGGAGAATCTCAAATCAATATCACGGATCGTTGGCCTTCTTTCACAGGTACAGATTCAGACACTAGGCCGCATCCCCCGGAAAGGGGGATAGCCGACGGCAAAGCGCACCTCACACCTTCACACGCTAACACTCACACAACTTAGCCCTTTTGTGCTGAAGGGTCCGGCCGGTACCCCCGCAACATACACTCTGGGTCACGAGTGCAGTCCGAGGATCCGTCGTCAGCAGCAGGGCCCGGCAGTTTTCACTGGTTTACCCCCGCCGCGTCATAATGGCCGGGGCCTCCCCACCCATGACTTTCCCGACAACGGCATGCCAAGGGCGGGAAAGCACATCAGAGCAGCATCAAAATCAACCATTCACAACCATTCTCCACTCACGCCTGTTCATTGCACACTCCTCTCCATGTGACCGACCATCTCAGAACACGCGAATCCACTCTGTCCTCCAACTTCTTCACCATCCCTGTTCTGATTCGAAACACGTCGTTGGTGATCCGGTCTCTCAGCGTTACTCCAGCAAAGTTTCTCAAACATTTCATCTCGAAAACATTCAACCTTCTTCTCTGCTCTGCTCTCACCCCCAAGTCTCAGCTCCGTAGAGCACAGTTGGGACAACAACACCCTCATACAACCCTCTCTTTGCTTCCATCCCCAACGTCCTACAGCTCATTACACTCTTTAGTGCACCCAACACATTACACTCCTCCTGCATTCGGGCCTTCACTTCAGTTTCCACTAGTTCAGTTATCTCCAAATGGGAGCCCAGATTCTTAAAACACTGAACTTCCTCCATGAGCACTCCATTTAGGGGGACACAAATTTTGCTCGCATCGAAAGTCCTCGAGCATCTCATTAATTTACCTTTACCCACGCTCACTCTAAGCTTCCTCCTCTCACATACTCTACCAAACTCAGACACTAGCCTACATAGCTTCTCCTCAGAATTCGCAACCAGGGCCGTATCATCAGCAAATAGCAACTGGCTCAACTGCCAACTCCGCCCATTCACTTCCAACAGTTCCAAGCCACGACCCAGCACACTCGCGTTCACCTCCCTGACCACTCCATCCATATAGAGGTTGATCAGCAAGGGAGACATCACGCAGCCTTGTCCTAGTCCCACTTTCACTGTGAACCAATCACTCACCTCCCTTCCCACTCTGACACATGCTCGGCTGCCAGCTTAGAAACTCTGCACCGCTCTCAACAGATGTCCGTCCACTCCATACAAACGAAACACCCTCCACAGCGCTTCAATGTCAATCCTATCGTATGCCTTTTCCAGATCCAGGAAGGCCCAGAACACATCCTTTCCTTTGACAAGGTACTCCTTGCAGACCTGTCTCACTGCAAAAATCTGATCGGTACACCCTCAACCACTCCTAAAGCCACACTGTTCCTCTTCAATTCCGCAGCCTGTACAGTCTCTAATCCTTTTGATCAGCACTCTGCCGTACAACTTACCAACCACACATACCCGACTGATACCTCTCGAGTTGCAGCATTAATTTTTATCTCCTTTGCCCTTATATAGCGGTACAATGCAGGCACTGCGCCACTCAATCGGTACCACGCCAGCCACAAAACACAAGTTCAGTAACCTCACCAACCATTCGACAATCGTTATTCCACCCTCCTTCAGGCACTCGGTCGCAGCGCCATCCAAATCAGGGGCTTTCTCTGCTTCCATCACGTCCACCGCCTCCTGCACCTCTTCATTGGTAATGTCCGCTACAAGTCTCTCCCAAAACTGGCATCCGAGCACCACCACCCACAGCAACAATTTCAGCCTCTCTGTCATTCTCGACATTTAACAACTCATCAAATTACTCGGCCCACCACTTCCGCACATCACCATTTTCCAACAACAACTGGTCATTTTCATCTTTCACACTTCCTCCTTTCCGGTCTCTCCCTTTCTCACTCTCTTCACCTGTTTCCAGAACATGTTTTTGTTCTCCTCAAAATTCTGGGACAACCGTCTGCTTTTCAGATGCTGAAATTGGGTGTTATGAGTATCGTCGATTAGTGCGAAATCCCATTGCATCCTTTCTCTTTCCTGATCCTCTGCTACAGGATCAGGAAAGAGAAATTTACAAATATACGATACTCTCTTAAACGACTCATATTAGAACTGCCTTCCTAGTATCAAAATGTACTTTAGCTTGGGAAAGGATGTTGTTGTGTTACACTTGTAACCACCCCACACGAATCCAAGGAGTTCTCTTCCACGACACACATCATTTACACATTCCTTCCTCATCACACATAGTTCACACACTCTTTTTCATCATACACGCTATTAACATAACTTCCTACTAACACTCACACCACATTCTCCCACCACACCCTCCCCCACCGAACACTTCATCGCCAGCTCTGCCATAACACACTCCTTTTGGTGCGGGCAATATTTTATCCGATAAAATTTCCTTTCCCAAGAAGTCAGCTTTAGAAGTTGAGTCATGTTTCAGGAAACATGATAAGATTACGAAGGGAAGAATCTTCAAGACTCTAAGCCCCACTATAGCAGGCTTCAAAGGGCCCCACTATAGCAGGCTTCAAAGGACCTTACTATAGCAGGTTTCAAAGGGCCGCAGATATTCAACTGTTTTATATCAAAGGTCATATGGGATGATCTACAAGTTCTTAAATCTAGTTTATTTTCAGAGTGTGTCAAAAATAAGCATCAAAGGTATATCTACCTAATCAGAAGTATATCATCAAAGGTATATCTACCTAATCAAAGGTTTATCATCATAGGTATATCTACCTAATCAAAGGTTCATCATCAAAGGTATATAATCAAAGGTATATCATCAAAGGTATATCATCAAAGGTATATCTACCTAATCAAAGGTATATCATCAAAGGTATATCTACCTAATCAAAGGTTTATCATCAAAGGTATATCATCAGAGGTATATCTACATAATCAAAGGTATATCATCAAATGTATATCTACCTAATCAAAGGTATATCATCCAAGGTATATCTACCTAGTCAAAGGTTTATTATCAAAGGTATATCATCAAAGGTATATCATCAAGGAATATCTACCTAATCAAAGGTATATATTCCTAATCAAAGGCATATCATCAAAGGTATAACTACCTAATCAAAGGTATATAATCAAAGGTATATCTACCTAATCAAAGGTATATCATCCTAGGTATATCTACCTAATCAAAACTATGTTATCAAATGCATATCTTTCTAATCAAAGGTATATCATCAAAGGTATATCTACCTAATCAAAGGTATATTTCCAAAGGTACATCTACATAATCAAAGGTATATCATCAAAGGTATATCAACCTAATCAAATGTATTTCATCAAAGGTATATTTACCTAATCAAAGGAATAGCATGAAAGGTATATCTACCTAATCAAAGGTATATAATCAAAGGTATATCTTCCCAATAAAATGTATATCATCAAAGGTATATTTACCTAATCAAAGCAATAGCATCAAAGGTATATCTACCTAATCAAAGGTATATAATCAAAGGTATATCTTCCCAATAAAATGTATATCATCAAAGGTATATCAACCTAATCAAAGGTGTATCATCAAAAGTATATCTACCTAATCAAAGGTATATCATCAAAGGTATATCTACCTAATCAAAGGTGTATGATCGAGGTATATCTACCTAATCGAAGGTATATCATCAAATGTATATCTACCTAATCAAAGGTATATCATCAAATGTATAGCCACCTAATCAAAGGTATATCATCAAAGGTATATCTACCTAATCAAAGGTATATCATCAAATGTATATCTACCCATTCAAAGGTATATCATCAAATGTATATCTACCTAATCAAAGGTATATCATCAAAGGTATATCTGCCTAATCAAAGGTGTATCATCAAAGGTATATCTACCTGATTTATTTGCACATTTCAGAGAAGAGGGACGACAAACCTATTTTTTGGCGTGAACGATGCACGAGAATGTCTCAAAAATCGTGAACTGGATTGTTTCGTTGTATCATACATTGAAGTACATTGTCTGCATTCCGATAATTCATTACCATATGAAATATTATTGGGAGAATATGCTGGTGACTTCGTTTGGGCTATCTACTATTTTTCATTGATTAGTTTGAGAAACAAAATCGGACTTGTTACAGGGAGCAAAATGAACTACACCAGATGAGCGTCTGAAATCTTTTCATCCACTGCTCAGGAGGCCATGAATATATTTCAAAAAAGGATATATTCGAACCGGAATGAAACGAAAGGATGACAGGATAACGGAAGAAATATCGCGTTCATAAAATGATGGGGAGCAACGGACACGAGCTAACTTTCATACGGTCGCCAATTGGGTTTCAGATCAATCTGTTCAAATTAAGCACGAACCATCTGTTCAAATTAAGCACGCACAATCTGTTCAAATTAAGCTCGCACCATCTGTTCAAATTAAGCACGCACAATCTGTTCAAATTAAACACGCACCATCTGTTCAAATTAGGCACGCACAATCTGTTCAAATTAAGCACGCACAATCTGTTCAAATTAGGCACGCACCATCTGTTCAAATTAAGCACGCACAATCTGTTCAAATTAAACACGCACCATCTGTTCAAATTAAGCACGCACCATCTGTTCAAATTAAGCACGCACCATCTGTACAAATTAAGCACGCACAATCTGTTCAAATTAAGCACGCACAATCTGTTCAAATTAAGCACGCACAATCTGTTCAAATTAAGCACGCACAATCTGTTCAAATTAAGCACGCACAATCTGTTCAAATTAAGCACGCACAATTTTTTAAAGTTTATGACATGAGGCGATTGTGATTCCAGAGACCAATTGCGCTGATGCGGTTCAGTAGAAGCAGGAATCATTCCGACTTTCAACAGAAAATGGAGCTTCACATCCGATATTCCTATTTTTCGTTGTATATGTTAGTCCTCTCGTCATGTATTTCAATATATGATATTTTATGTAGTTTCTTATGTAGAAGTGTTTATTTTCTAAGTCCTACAATCTGAGAAGTACTAAATAATGTATATCATGTGATTTCATGTATTTTTTTCTAATAATCGATGCAATTAAGTTCATAAGCACGGTTGCATGTTCAATTTCTGTGTCAGTGTTCTTTGCGTTTTTTGGACCTGTACTTATGTTTGCACCAGAACTTATAATATTCTTCTAATCCAGACTTTGGATGTTCCTTTCATTGCTTGAGGTTGAGTACGTCTATTCAGTAGTGTTCGCGCTACCATTATTTCTTCCCTTGTAATCGCGCGTCGCTTCTTCTCAGTAATCGATCACTGGAATACCAAAACAAGCTCGCTGGGAAGTCAATTTTCTGACGTTGGTTCTCAGAAGAATTGCAGCACAAACTAAAAGTTTGAATGCTCAGTTACGGCCGACCACTGCCGACCGCGACCACGTGTCGCCGCCGATCAGTTGAGTTGAGCGTCAGTAATAGCTAGTTGAAGCACCTCCTTCACTGGGGCAGCGCTGGTGAGCAATGGGGGCGATATCGGGCTTTTTATTCGTCGCCATGAAGAATCAGTTGAATAAATCTGTGATTTGTATCCCTGTGTAATAATTCGAGGACGGAGAATATTATACTAGTCAATCTGGATGACAATTTTTATTAAAAATAATTCGTTGTGAATCCTTTTTAAAAAGTGATGGCCGTACAATTTCAAAATTCTTCAATTCAACTTATTCTTATTTTAATGAGTGGAAAGATCGAAGTTTTAGGCACATGCTGACAATGAAGTTTGGTTTGACATAAAAAATGTGCGAGAAGATGATCCTGACGATTCTTACTGAATATTAACAAGTCAAAATAGGCAATGGAGTTTCATTGTTGCTTAGTTCCTCCCCCTGGAGTGTTGAATGAAGTATCATCATAAGGCACTTATTTTGTTTTGTGACTTTATTTAAATCTGCCTGGGTATTGTTATCTTCTTTGGTTCCTACTGATGCAGACAAATTTGCGGAAAAGTTAGGATTAATACGTTCGGTATTGGCCGTAACGCGGAAAATGTTAAGGGGAAAATGTTCTTTGCTTCTCCAATTAACGGCATCGATCATATTAGGCCACTCCAATGAAGAGCGAATAACATGTCTATCACAGTAGGTCGCATTGCGGTGATGATCGGGCAAAATCAATGTTACATTTTTTTATTATTTTTTTTTCTCACTAAGCCGGGTGATGTACAGTAAATAACGAAACACAATCCCACTGACTGTAGCACTCGTCGAAAAGGCTATAATTTCCAGGCCAACTCCTGCGAGCAAACCGGTTTATTTTCTGGTCAGATCACATGTTTCCGTGGTACGTCAGATCACATGTTTCCGTGGTGCGTCAGATCACATGTTTCCGTGGTGCGTCAGATCACGTGTCTCAGTGAGGCGTCAAAGGGCGCTCAAAGGGGGTAAACTTTCTTCCGGTTGCTTATGGGTTGGCAGCCGGACGATGAGAACAGAAAAATATTGATAGTGACGAGGTGAGATTCAGTCCGAAGATGACTTGTGCCCTAAATAAATAATAAACAATCCCAATTCATTGAGAACAACGTCATGATTTAGGACATAAGAATCATCCACAGTCTTTGATTGTCTTGATGATAATCGCATCGTTATAGAATTTGAAAACGAAAGGAATTCACTCACCTTGCCTACCATATTGCTACTATTTGATTTTTGCAACACTAGCCTAACCGAATGAGCCGGTAGCAGTTGCTGACCGTGGCCAGTATCCCACAAGCCTATCCCAATAGTTGCCATAAATTTCCTTGATCAAGCTTAACTAACACTACTTTCCGCATTCACATGTGCCACAAGATGTCTGCAATAATCCCACACAAATGAGTTTACGACATAATTTGTCTTATAGAGAGTAGCAATAAATGCAGGCATGAACATAATCAGTTGGACACGAATGATCTATGTCGATGTTGGCCGTGAACAGATTGCTAAGGAGAAGTTTTTATCCCATTAAACAGAGTCGGATCCCACTCTGTTACCAGCAATTCGTGTCCTGCAGCCACGGAGTTAGAGAAGTTGTAATTGCTCCGTGTCAAGCTCGCAAAAGAGTGGATTGATTAGAGAACTTTGCGATTTTTTTTTGGTAACTGGATCCGAAGCCGGGGGGGGAAGGATTGGTAGGATGGCGTTTGGTCGGCAAGCAGGGAAGGGAAGTTCATGGTCACGAGCCAAATGATGAGCCAGAGAAGGGCGTTTCTCGGGACGATGAAGTAGTGAGAACAAATGTTCAGTGAAAGAATTCCAGATGTTTATTATGAACGATTTAATTGTGTGAAAAAACTGAAGGGTTGATCTACCACTACAATCTTTGAACTGCAGAGTAATATTACAACCACTTAAACAAATGATTAGATTTTCAGCAGCTAACATTAAAAAACGAGATCTTTATTATATGTTGTGATGTAAAAAGTTCAATACCCTGTCCTCCATACCACAGGATTTAGTGTGTGGCGAACTAAGGAAGCTCATGTGGGTCTGAAGGCCCTAACATGTTCAACGTGAGTGTGCTATCCTTATGGTAACTCACCAGCTAATATGAACTTAGAATATATTTAAAGCCGGATTACATTATTTTAACTAAAGTTTTGTAATGTATTTATTTTGTTTATTTAACATGAACATGAAGGAAACTATAGGGCTTCTCCACACTAAACATGTGATCACGTGACCCCCTCAGACGAAACTGTCCCCACTAACTCGTTTTCTGTCTCGCTCCACTCGTGATGGGAGCAGCTTTAGTTCACATATATTTTGCTAGATTTATTCAAGTTATAAAATAAATAATTGCTATGATTTTCAAAGACATGAGTATATTTCACAAATGGTTTGAATTCTGCTACTCAGGTATTGAGTCGGTTTTCTATGATTAAGAAGTCTTTTGCCGAAGATGAGGAAAACATAATCAACCTCGCAAGATCCGAAATAGGAAGGTCCACCACTTGTATATCAATAAATGACGGAGCCCCTAACTATCCTACGAAATAAAACGCCTTGTTTCTATCTAAATGGAAAGCCTCACAATCACCTACCCGTCACCATTGAAAGTCTAACTCTCATATGAAATAGACCGGGATGGATAGGCTTTTAAATATAATTGATTGCTTCGCTAACTCACCAAGGACGGGATTCCTCATTATAGCGCAAATTGATTGTTTCCCCATCATCGAGGGGAAGGAAAGCATTGCTCATTATACTGGGGAATAAACGGGTTTCTCACTATCCTGCATACGGAACGATTCCTCAGAATTCTGCACAATCTGAAGATCCCTCATTACCAGTCAAAATAAACAGGATTTTTCTCTATGATGCGGCATAGAAATATTTCTCATTATTTATGCACGAAAAATGAAAAGATTAATCTTTATCCTTATACATTTAAGTATTTCTCATTATCCTACGGGATGAGAATTGTTGCTTGTACCCAATGGAGGAAACAGCTCTACCATGTTACCGAAGTGAAAAGGCTTTTCAATATACAGCGGATCGTAAAGCTCCGTACAATCTTCCGACATGTGAATTATAACAGTGTCCGAGACCTACTTTCACTAGATGATGTGGGGAAGGGACTTTGTTGGAGAGGACACTATTTCAACGGACAATGTTGGCCTGGGTCGGGCTCTCTTTGTTGACTCAAGTTGAACTAATTTAGAAACGATTTAAATTATTTTTGAAGCTGCAGTTCACTACAATTTTTACCTTTATCTTAATATTTTGTGACTTGGTTAACAACAATCCGATTACACATTGTAACTCAATGTATAGCCCCGAAACCATCTCTAGCATGTCCAAAAGTTTTTATGCGTTTCTGGTTGCAGTGTTTGTAGATATTAAACCATTTTTTGTAATTACCATTACTATGTACTATCTAGGTAAATGATACTTGAACTTTATAATCATCCTCATGTAGGCCACCATGTCATGGGACGGCGAAGATACAATACCCTCCAACCTCTCACATCCGATTTGTACCTCTGCCAATGAAGCTCATCAGCAGCCAAAATAACAACGGCTACTAATTGATGATTTCGAGCCGACTTGGAGGTTTAATCGACTCATCGAGCCGACTTAGAGGTTTAATCGACTCAGTAATCAGATTGCTGTCGGCTTGCTGGGGTTCTGATTGGAAGGACCAGATAAGCAATCACTGTATAAAGTTTGGTTGGAGGAGGCAGTGAGCTGAGTTGGTGGGGCGAGATGATCACGCAGCGGGGGGAGATAGCGGAATGTGTTGATGGTAGGGGCTGAATGATGCGGTGGGGGGAGGGACGATACGGGGAGGGGGGTGGCGTTTGAATGATGGGGTGAAGGAAGTCGTTGGAATGATGATGTGGGGAAGGCAGCGGAAGGCTGAAGGGAGGGGGGGGGAGGCCGGGGAATGAAGCCTTGGGAACGAAGGTGGCTCAATGATATGTTGGGGTGATGGAACGGAATGGTGCGGTGGGAGGGAGGCGGAAGATTCATGTGGTATTAGACGGTGGACTGATGAGAAGGCGAAAAAGTAGCGGAGTGATGTGGTGGGGTCAGGTGGAGGAATGATGGGGTGGACAACCGTGGTGGAATGCTGGGGGGAGGGAGGCGACGGAATGATGGGGAGAAGGAGAGTCGATGGAATGATTGAAAAATGGGGAATGGCGAGGGATTGGGTGAGGACTCGACAGAATAATGTAGTGGAGTGAGGTAGCTACCGAATGATAGGATCAAGGCAGCCGGCGGAATGATGTGGTGGGGCCAGAGGACGGAATTATGTCGGTGAGGAGGAATTGGATTTATGATAAATAATTTATTTAGATACAATGCGAGGTTGAAAACGTATAGAATTATTTCGCAAAGCCTGAATAGTATGTACTAGGTCTTTGTTGGCGTGAGCTGTTCTAATGACCACATTGGCTTATAACAATCCAAACATAATAGCATGTGTTGTGTTGTCAGTGCCGAGTCTTACAATGTTGGCAATGCACTCATCACGGACGACCTTGAGTATACTGATTACACTGACAACACTGGCGTCCTTGACATCACCGGGGACACTGTTTGAGTACACTGATTACACTGACAACACTGGCGCCCTTGACATCACCGGGGACACTGTTTGAGTATACTGATTACACTGACAACACTGGCGCCCTTGACATCACCGGGTACACTGTTTGAGTATACTGATTACACTGACAACACTGGCGCTCTTGACATCACCTGGGAAACTGTTTGAGTATACTGATTACACTGACAACACTGGCGCCCTTGACATCACCGGGGACACTGTTTGAGTATACTGATTACACTGACAACACTGGCGCCCTTGACATCACCGGGGACACTGTTTGAGTATACTGATTACACTGACAACACTGGCGCCCTTGACATCACCGAGGACACTGTTTGAGTATACTGATTACACTGACAACACTGGCGCCCTTGACATCACCGAGGACACTGTTTGAGTATACTGATTGCACTGACAACACTGGCGCCCTTGGCATCACCGAGGACACTGTTTGAGTATACTGATTACACTGACAACACTGGCGTCCTTGACATCACCGAGGACACTGTTTGAGTATACGGATTACACTGACAACACTGGCGCCCTTGACATCACCGAGGACACTGTTTGAGTATATTGATTGCACTGACAACACTGGCGCCCTTGACATCACCGAGGACACTGATAATAATGAGGCTCTAATACTGACTATCCTGACCAGACTGTCCATCTTCACAGTCCAGACGACTATTGGCAGTGAAAATGTGTGTGGTTACTGACAACAGGTTACTGACAACTGGTTACTGACAACACAATAACAGTGTCATGAGAGGGACACTCCTGTCAGTTGACTTGTTGTGTTGTGCTCTTAAGTAACGTCCACTTTGTCAGTATCGTATGTTTCGTCAGTGTTATCAGTACGTACATAAACAAAAATTTTATGGTGAGGGATTTATACGAAGCTGTGTCTGCTCTCTCCGATGTCCTTTGGAGTCCGGGTCCATGCCACGACTCATCAGTCCTCTTCCCACTGCCCCACCCGTCCATCATTTGCACCGGAGTGGGATTATTGACACCATTACCCCACCCCATGTCACTCTCCCCTTCCCACTCGCTCTCCCCTTCCCACTGCCCCACCCGTCCATCATTTGCAGCGGAGGGGGATTATTGACACCATTACCCCACCCCATGTCACTCTCCCCTTCCCACTCGCTCTCCCCTTCCCACTGCCCCACCGTCCATCATTTACAGCGGAGTGGGATAATTGACACCATTACCCCACCCCATGTCACTCTCCCCTTCCCCCTCGCTCTCCCCTTCCCACTGCCCCACCGTACATCATTTGCAGCGGAGTGGGATTATTGACACCATTACCCCACCCCATGTCACTCTCCCCTTCCCACTCACTCTCCCCTTCCCACTGCCCCACCGTCCATCATTTGCAGCGGAGTGGGATTATTGACACCATTACCCCACCCCATGTCACTCTCCCTTCCCACTCGCTCTCCCCTTCCCACTGCCCCACCGTCCATCATTTGCAGCGGAGTGGGGTTTTTGACACCATAACCCCACCCCATGTCGCTCTCCCCTTCAAACTCGCTCTCCCCTTCCCACTGCCCCACCGTCCATCATTTGCAGCGGAGTGGGATTATTGACACCATTTCCCCACCCCTATGTTGTTGCATTGCGAGCAGGAAGCGTGTTATGTTTTTGCCTTGCGAGCAGGAAGCGTGCTCTGTTGTTGCATTGTGAGCAGGAAGCGTGCTATGTTGTTGCATTGTGAGCAGGAAGCGTGCTATGTTATTGCATGGTGAGCAGGAAGCGTGCTATGTTGTTGCATGGTGAGCAGGAAGCGTGCTCTGTTGTTGCATTGTGAGCAGGAAGCGCGCTATGTTGTTGCATTGTGAGCAGAAAGCGTGCTCTGTTGATGCATTGTGAGCAGAAAGCGTGCTATGTTGTTGCATTGTGAGCAGAAAGCGTGCTCTGTTGTTGCATTGTGAGCAGGAAGCGTGAATTGTTGTTGCATTGTGAGCAGGAAGCGTGCTATGTTGTTGCATTGTGAGCAAGAAGCGTGCTATGTTATTGCATGGTGAGCAGGAAGCGTGCTATGTTGTTGCATGGTGAGCAGGAAGCGTGCTATGTTGTTGCATTGTGAACAGGAAACGTGCTATGTTGTTGCATTATGAGCAGGAAGCGTGCTCTGTTGATGCATTGGGAGCAGGAAGCGTGCTATGTTGTTGCATTGTGAGAAGGAAGCATGCTATGTTGTTGCATTGTGAGCAGGAAGCATGCTCTGTTGTTTCATTGCTAGCAGGAAGCGTGCTGTGTTGATGCATTGTGAGTAGAAAGCGTGCTCTGTTGATGCATTGTGAGCAGAAAGCGTGCTCTGTCATTGCATTGTGAGCAGGAAGCGTGCTCTCTTGATGCATTGTGAGCAGGAAGCGTGCTCTGTGTCGGAAATCTGTACGAAGTCCATGATAAGAGTCCGTTCCTGCAGTCCCTCGCAGACTAGGCCCCACAATCCTTGATGTCCCGGATCCTCTTCCAGCAGGAGCCAATTTGAGGCAATGGCTACTTCAAAGTTGGTCAAGCGAGGTCAAATTTGCTCGACTCTGATGTGAGGTGAAGTTTCAGAAGAGCAAGAAATATCGTGATATTAGGACTAAAAATTTTGCCTGTATGAGATGTGTTTCATGCAAGGAAAGGCGCGATCAGTGATTATAGAGCTTTGCTTACTGAGGGTGAGATGTGCTTCATGCATGGAATAACACACCTTGCATTATGGTTAAATGGTAAGGGTTCAGTCCGTGTACACAGATTGTATTTACCCAATGGGGGAGATGAGCTACATTCATGAGGTGGCAAACCTCTAAGATGTGTATTGGGCAATGTTATCTGGTTCTCATTACGAGGAAGTAGATGCGGCGTGGCACAGTTTAAATTTTATTTTGGTGCCATCTCGAGCATGGAATAACACAGCTTTTATTATTTGTTCCGTAATAAAAGTGCGGTCACAGTACGCAGGGCCTCATGTATGGAATGCGTGAGCAAGGTTTGAACATGAGATACTGGTGCTGATACAGGCAGCCGAGACCAAGGCGAACAACACACTCCTCTCATACACGCAAACGCCAACACATTCTTCCCTTTAGTGCTATAGGGACCGACCAGGATATCCTTCAGGACACAAATCACTTCAGGAGTGAGGTCAGAGGTCAGTGTTAGCAGAAGGATCCGAGGTCAGAGGTCAGTGTTAGCAGAAGGATCCGAGGTCAGAGGTCAGTGTTAGCAGGAGGATCCGAGGTCTGAGGTCAGTGTTAGCAGGAGGATCCGAGGTCTGAGGTCAGTGTTAGCAGAAGGATCCGAGGTCAGAGGTCAGTGTTAGCAGGAGGATCCGAGGTCTGAGGTCAGTGTTAGCAGGAGGATCCGAGGTCTGAGGTCAGTGTTAGCAGGAGGATCCGAGGTCAGAGGTCAGTGTTAGCAGGAGGATCCGAGGTCAGAGGTCAGTGTTAGCAGAAGGATCCGAGGTCTGAGGTCAGTGTTAGCAGGAG
>SDVV010015360.1:0-14549 GCA_016164225.1 Gammarus roeselii | reverse complement strand
GTACCTCCTCTCCCTGGGTCACCTCCTCTCAACCAACCTCGCTACATATAATAATAATGATAACAAATTCAAAATTTATCACCATGAAAAAAGGGCAGAGAAAAATAATAGAGCCCAAGCAAGAAGAAATAATAAAATACTAAAATAAAGTGTTAATGATCTATAAAATGAATAAGCATCCATCCACCCCAATTTACCCCCAGAGGGTATCCTTCTGAGGTGCCTTATTGCTCTCGCTCCTATAGTCGATCTCTCCAATTTAGTTGGAAACTAACCTTTACGAGACGATATTCGGTCAGGGAGCGATATTCGGCCTAGAGCGGTGACCGGCTCTTATTTTGATACAGCAAAAAAAGTTTCTATACCCTGGAAACTTATAAACTTTGGAGATTAGACGTGAAGAACAGTATGCGATGGTGTTATCGAACTCACTCGTCACTCATTGGTTTCAATACTGCCTCTGCGCAAAGCTAAGCAGTTACAGAATTTTAGGCATTTATCTGTGAAAAATTGCCATAAAAACTAGCAGATGGAAGATAGTGATAAAGTATGTTCTGGATTGAACAATAGTCCATCAAGAAATAAATGAAAGGCGCGCAAAAGATCAATCTATTTCCTGCTGACAGTTCTGTCTCGAGTAACAAGATTCCAACAATTAACGCCTCCTCTTCATCACAACGCTCTTCGTCTTGCCTCCGGCTTTTGTCACAGATTTCTTGGGTGCTCCTGCAAACACACTTTTGTCCTTCTTCTTGCCGCCCCTGCCGCCCTTCTTGCCCCCAGCAGCGCCCCCCGCTGCAGCCTTGTTGGCCGCGTGCACCTTGCGCGACCGCTTGTCGCCCATCTGGCCATCTGTCAGGCTCGCCAGCGCCTGGCCAGACTTCTTGTTCTTGTGCCCGCCCAGCTTGGACCGTCGCCCTGTCTTCTTGGCAGCGCGCCTCTCCGCACTGACACGGGAAGAAGGATAAGATAAATCTCACTGCGTTTACGACCGCATTATAGTGGGGAAAACAAAGATTAGAATCTAAGAAACTAAAAATAATCCGGGCAGATACAACAACTACCTACGGACACTTAAAAGAAACAATTACAACACTATTGAAACAATTCTTCATCAGACTCATTTCCTACGCAAACACTGCCTCATCAGGCTCCTTATTTCCTACAAACACTGCCTGGTCTCAAGACCTGCTCTCACGCACTAGTTCCTAACAAATAATACAGAACCCGGTCTTAAGCATCGCAAAGGCTGTACACAAATCGCACAAATTCTACATCTGCATGAGAAAATCTAGGTCCTTCCACTCAACCAACAGTTTGATACGGGAGGGACTTAATTCTCTGACACAACTGTACTCCCGGCCCATCCCTGCCACTGCACTTGTGAACTACCCAATGAACCTACGTCACATCCACTGAAATATACGTAACAGTCTGGAAGCACACTTCGACTTCCTTTACACTCCCATTTCCCCGCCAACAGACAACACATCTACGCTCTTGCTCTGGCTGATCATAGAGCCGATCCGGTCCTACTGAGTCACCCACTAGAGGTGGGACATAGAGGAGTTGGGTTTGCAGGGGGTGACAGGGTTCACCTTTCATGGACAAGGTGAGAGCACCACACGGCCCTCTAGTCCTAATAAGAGACTAGGGCACGCCCCTTCCTATCTGAGCCTGTGGTGCCTACGGTCGAGCACGTCATGTCGTCGTATCTAACTAATCATTGCAGCTTCCATGAGAGCGCCAGCGAGACACGCTCAATTACATCAGGAGTGTAGGTTTAATATAAGGGCCTGGCACAGGCCGTATGATTCTCAACATGCACATGTAGGTGGGTATCTGGGCATTCGGGCTGAGCGCAGGCAGTTGCTCGTCCACCGCAGGAGAAGCTGGGGCAATGCAAAATCAACAACAAATAACTACCACGTCTACTCACTCTTGCTCCATGATCAGGTTCTTCTCCACTTGTTTGATGATGGCGCTGTCGGTGTTGACCACGGGTTTGTTTATCCTCTCAACGATGCGGATGGCCTTGGAGGTCTCTTCCCTGATGCCGCCCGCGAAAGGCTTGTCCACGTCCTTGCGAGCGTGCTTGGCAAAGCCTGCGATGATTTTCTCGTCTGGCAGCCGCGGCTGGAATTTGCCCAACGAAGCGGTGGCACCCAGTGAAAAGTGCATTGCTTTTTTCAGCTGAAAAGGAATATAACAAAGTGGTCAAGAAAGGCAAACCACACTGGATTGACTGACACGAACACTAGTTGAACGAAATATCTTAACATAGCTCATATCTTACACTTTAAATTACTGACTTAGTGAGCACATTGTCAGTCAGCAACACATAAGTTTGCATGGCAAAAAGGCCAGTGTATGATCACCTTGATTGTAAAAGAAGCTCAGTTTAATTCAACTACCTAATGAATGAAAAACATTTATTAGCTTCTTTTTAGCGCTTAAGGATCCGGGCAGGACCTCGCAACAAACATTTCAAATTTGGATTTGATTTAAGGTTCAAGTTAGAAGTGAAGTCCAAGAAAAGTGTCAACAGCAGGACACCACAGATTTCCCTGGTTTACTCATGCGTCCAAACTGCCAATTCCCTCTTCCACCCACACACATCCCGTTTCTAAACGAGACGCCTAGGGCAGTGAAGCGCATCGGCGCCACGTCAGAACTCATCCATTCACCACTTACGCTTATCCATTGCACGCTCACTTGTCAACGTCCCGCTGATATCCTTCTTCTTCAAAGCCTGCTCAAGGCCGTCCATCCACCCAAACTTTAGTTCACCTCAAGTGCTATATCTGCTCAACTCGCCTGTCATCATCTTTTTCACAAATTTTCCACTACCCATCCTCACCATGAGTTCAAACCACCTTAGAACATACAATCAGTCTTCATACATCCTTACCATCCCGTAACAATTAAAATGTCAATATTGATCCTATCTATTAGCGTCATTCCACCCAAGACTCTCCAACACCTCATCTTCAAAACAGTCAACCTTCATCTCTCCTCCGCTCTGCCCCCCCCTCTCTTTCATAATTGTAGAGCATAATTGAGTCATCATCACTTGTAGAGCACAATTGAGTCATCCCTCATACAATTGTCTTGTTGCTTCCATAAAGCTATAACTTGTTACATTACCCTCTCATTTCACCATAAGATTCACCCTAGTTTTCGCAAGTTCAGCATCACATGAAAGACCAGGTAGCTACTTAAAACACGTACTCCCTCTAATAACTCTCCATTTAGGCAGGCATTGGTTCAGCTTGCATTGGCATTCTTCAAACATCTCATTAGTTTACTTTTACCCACATTAACTTGCAGCTTTCTTTCCACACTCTACCAAACTCCAACACTAGCCTACACAACTTTTGCGAATCTGTCACCATTGCCGTATTGTTTGCCATCAGCAACTGACTGAATTGCCAACTCCATCCATTTGCTCCTACGACTATAACTCCATTACCCATAACACTTGAGTTCATCTCCATGACCAACCATGTTGAGTGAACAACCAGGGAGACATAACGTAACTTTGTCTCAGTCACACTTTCAGTGGGAACCAAACACTCGCCTTGCTACCACACATGCTCTACTGCCAACATAGAAAATCAAGAACCCTCTTCACCAGTTTTCGCCCATTCCATGCAAACGCAACAGCCTCAACAACGGCACCCGGTCGACCCTTACATTGCCTTTCTCCAGATCCATGAAGGCCCAGAGTATCCTTTCCCTTTGCAAGGTACCAACTTTTCACGGACTTGCCACATTACAAAAATCTGATCTGCACATCCTCTACCACTCTTAAAGCCCCACCGTTACTAGCCAATTGCCCCATCCGTGCTGTTTCAAATCCTCTTGATTAGCTCTCCCTCATTCAACCTCCCAACCACACACAACAAACTGGTAGCTACCTCTCGAGTAGCAGCAACCAATATTTCAGCCTTAAGCATTGTGCTGCAAAACAATGCAAGCACTGCACCACTTAATTGGCAGCATGCGTGACAAAATACAAAAATTTAGTAGCCTCATCAATCATTTGACACCAGTCTCTCCACTCCACTTTTGGTAGCTACTTAATTGCAGCATCATACGAAAGAAGGGATTTTGCAGCATTCATCACAACCACTGACTCCTGCACCTATTCTTTCGCAATGACTATATCATTTTATGCTCCCACGTCCGTAACAAGCTCAACTGACCGAAGCTATATCCCTGGTGTCCGTCCTCAACACTCCCACGCCGGGTGTGCCCTCCTTCCTGGCTCGAGCAATGTTCCTCAGCCTCTGGTACTCGTTTTTGGCAATGCGTTCCTTCTTGGCAGCTTTAGCTTTGGCAAACTGGTCTTCAAAGGGGTCCGCTTGTCTGGGCACTTCCATCACCCAGTTCTTGTCCTTGTCAACCTGCACTTTGAGCTTGCCATAGCGCGGTACAAAATCCTGGGTTGGGAGGACGCGTGCATGTGATTTAGATCCAGATGGGGAAAATTATTGTGACAAATAACACATTGTGAAATGGTATACAAAAACAAAATGGACTAATAATTTCAATGAATGATTTTTGAACTCAACTAAATTGTTATAGACCTAAGGCAGCTAGCTATACAGCCAAATAGCTTCATCCACAAAAGTTTTTTCAAGAAAATTAATTTGGAGAGGGAATAAAAATGAGTTTAAAATCAAAAGACAGCTATGTCAAGTTGCCACTAAGCTAACTATCATAACATACAAATTTTGAGAAGAAGTATTGTTTTAAAATCCACAGTTTCAATGGAGCATTAGTTACCTGAGCCACTTCATCCCAAACTTTGTGTTCCTTCTTCTTCTTGACAATGCCTTTTTCTTTAGCATATGCTTCCCATTTTGTCATTGGCTTAGGTTTAGGTACAGGTTTCTCTCTGGGCAATCTGGAGATGGAAAAATAAATAGTAACATGAGAAGAAGATAATAACTGCATTACCATCCAAGTTCAAGTGTGACCTTAAACATTGAGAGTAGATACCTAGTCATCACATATAGCTAAATGTCTGATGTGAAAGGAAATAGTAACCAGTCGCTTAGTAGCTCAGTCAAAATTTGTATACAAATTTATAGCTACATTTCAATATTCAATTACAACTTGGAGAGTCACATATTTAGCTGCAAGATATAGCTTATAGCAAACATTGTGATAATTTCTCAAAATCTGTCCAAAGACAGGATAGATTTGAAATGGGTAACTACTTGAAAGATTGCAAAGAAATATAACGAACTATGAAGTTGAAACTTACACTGCTTGTGGAGTAGGTAATACTATGTAAGGGAGGTTATCAACAGTTGTTTTTTCCAATTGAAACAACTGGCCAATCAGTGCCTGGACGCTGTCTCGGCCAATAGGAATAAGGGAGGCATCTCTCAGCCTTGGATTTCTGAAAAATATAAATAAATGGTAATGATAACAGATGCCACATAATAAAATATTAGATTTTGATCTGGTCAATAATCAATCACTTTGTCAAGTCAATGAAAGAAAGTCCTGCTGCAATTGGCTGTCAGAATCAACAATGTACAGTTAGCAAGTTTTAGGTGGCCAGGGTTAGTGCAAGATGCTGTAACTATGTATGCAACATTTCTGAGTTTAACCTTGCTATACACAGCCAATTAATGTTTCTCTTAATAACTACTTGTACATGAGGGTCACGCTTATTTTGTAGTTTACATCAACTTATTAGATAAGACAAAATGAATAAACCAAGCACTAGTGCTCATGTCGAGTTATTCTCTTTGGAGAAGAATTGGCACCAGTTAACAACAAAGCTTTAGAAATTCATGTACACATACAGGGCAAGGAAGGTTAATGAGTTTGAAAAGATAGAAGACCAACAGCTACCACCAGAAAGTAGTTGTCCCCCCCCCCTGCTTCTCATACACAAAAAAATAGTTAGGTCTTAGGCAGTTGCATATCAGACAGTGGAGCTTAGATACCCATATACTCAACACTAATATTTTTTCCTGAGAGCATGCCTATTGACTTGTCTCAGAGTTTGTGATAAGGACCAACAAAAGGTATTGATTCTTGATTGAAAGGAGCATACCTAGTAGTTATGAGATTTTGTAACATTTGTTACAAAAATGTGAATAACACAATCCCCAGTTTCACAGATAATGGTGTTCAAGAGTTTAAAATTATAAATCTTCAGGGCCTTAGTGGATCTTTGAAGAGCATGCGACAGCTCCAAGTTGAGACGTTGGAGAGACCTCTTTTTAGAATAGGTCTTCCCTTACCAGCTCTGGATAGAGTCTAGATTAAAATAGGTATATAAGTTGTGAAATTATGAAAAAACACAAAAAAGATTATGAGCATCATACCCAGTTACTTGGGCAATGATCCTACCACAATGTTCAGAAGAATAAACCTTCCATGCCAATACATTATAAGAACAGCATTTTGCAACTTCAAGGTGAGACATCAAAGAAACATCCTCAAATTGAGTTGTTTTGGCAGCTCCCATGTTCAAATTATAAGAAATACTCAGAGAAACATTTTAATTCAAGAAATAAGTAAGGCAGAATATATTCTAAAAGAACCAAAGCATTTACATTTAGGAAATTACATTTTACCGAATATCATCATGATGTCAATGAACTTTCCAAAAGGAGTGTGCCCATTTTCCTAATAATAGTTGACTATGTTATAGCTACATGACAAATCAAACATCTGTATGGGGGAGGTTAAGACAACTTTTATGTTGTTTTGCACCTTGCCACAGATTCGAGCTGAAGGGGGAGAGATTTGTAAATTTTTGATGCTTCGGCCACTGCTCTTGAACCAGATATGAGGTGAAGGGGAAAAATTGTTAGTTTTCAATTCTTTCTGTCACTGGTGAGATATGATTGAAAAGAATTCAACACCCACAAATGCTACCTACCACCAAGGAGCCAAGTCATGTGAAAGATGTACAGTCAACAGGGGCTATTAGGGTCACTTTTATGTGTTCAAGAAAGGTACGGATAATAATATGCAATTTTTCAAGAATCTAGCTGGTGGGATTGACAGTTTTTTCATGGCCTTTCTGATGATGTATGCTAAATTGTTTTATGAAACACTTTAGTAGGCCTATGATGGCCTTGAAGTTGAAAACGAGGGCTATTTGGCCTTGGGGTTATGTGAGCCGGCTGGCCCAAATAGCCCCAAAGAAGCGTGGCCCAAATAGCCCTGGCCTTGTAAAATGTCTAGTAACCTAACGAGTAAGAATAATTGCATGTACCAGTATGTACATATCTATAAGTTATGTTGCCTGATGATACTCTTCGATGACATGAGCTGGTAATATTGGATTACATGGAATTTTATGAGGTGAAGGTGACCCTTGATGTTGATCCTTGATGATGAGTAATTAATTATTTGTTCCATTGATGACCAATCAAACAATAGGTAGTAGATGCTGCTGCTATTTACTGCACATAAGATATTGACAAAGTCAAGACTATTTAACTACACTTACTTGAGGTATCTATTTACAAAGGCATTTACTCACAAAGGTTCAGTATACCTAGGTACTCTCATCAGTAGAGACGAGTACCATTCAAATTAATTGGTACTTGTCTTTAGTGATGTAGACTACTTTCAGCTTTTGAACGATATCTCATTTATCAATTCCGCACACTTCTTCTAGTGGAAATTGGAACGCTAACCCTTTGTGAGCATGGTCTCGCCTCATGTAGGAAACGTTGAACACAGAATAACTTATGCATTCCTTTACTTGAACCACGATTAATTCAAGCCACAAATCACAACACACAATATCTGAAATGAATATAAAAACTTTAATATGCAATTAAAACAGCTTACACATGAACATATATATTATATTATATAAATAAAGCAACCCAGACAGACCCCTGGTGCGGCCCAAGTAGCCCCGAGTCAAGTGAGGCCCTCTGGTGGCCAACTATGTATACCAATTTCAAAACTTTCCTACCAGGGGCCTTACTAGATATTGAGTTTTCACTGGCTAGAAAAAATAAAAATTTGGACTTCATAGTTTTTCCACACTGAACCTTGCTATTTCAGGTTAAAATTTAGTCACTTTTATGTCTCTTCATTATAATTTTTTCCCCATATAATATATTCTCAAAATTGTAACAATGTGCACCAAACAGGAGTAAAAAAGACTCAGGAATTGAATGTTTTTATAATTTGAATTTGACAACTATTTTGTGCTCAAAAATGCTCATTTTTGAAAAAAAAATTAAAAGCTCATAATAGCCTCGTAGAGCTCAATTAGCCCCGGTTGACAGTATAAATTATTTTATTCAAACAATTACTTTAATATTTAACTGGGCAGATTACATAACAACCTGTGCTTGGCAGCATGGCAATGCTAAAAAGTTAATCTTAAACTGCACTTGCCTTAGCTAATAGCTGAACACATACAAATGAAGTTCAATATTATTAGGGGTTAGCTATATTGCACCACTACAAGTTTTTATCACTGCAAACCTATGCTCCTCCATAAAAAAATATGTCTAGACCATTAAATGAATTCCAAACTAAATGCAGCAAATATAACAAGCACATTTTTCCACTGAAGACTCACCTGAGAGCATTTTCATCAAGAAAATTAATATCAACAACCGCTAAATTTCCAGAATCCAATTCAAGTGGTATATCTTTTTCAACTTGTGTTAATTTCAACTCTCTGTCAGCATCAGCAATAATTTGCTGAATTCTCAAAGTTCCATCTTCCATTTCAACATCCATTACTGTAGGGACTGAAGACTTTTGGAAAAAATAGAGCAACTGATGAAGTTGCACAAATTTTTAGATGTTAGATGTAGCTACACAATTTCAAGTAATTACAAGACAAGGTACATTGATGATTGATATAGCTAATCTGAGGGCAGAGGGAATAATATTGACAAAAAAAACTGAAGACAGTCAACAACTGCACACAACTGACATGAACACAAAATCAAATTTATTAGGTCTAGCAAAATTCATACAACATCCCCCCCTCCACCAACTCTACAGCCAAGAGGAAGCCATAAAGAGAATTGCATTTATAGTCTGTCCAGACTGCATTACACAACTCGAGGGCTGCTTTCAGAGACAAGGTAGCTATAATATTGATCCTGACACAAACATGACTACTGGTTTCATGTTGCCCAGTACATAAGCAAAGCCAGAGTGTAGAGCAGGACAGAAGACACAAATACACAGCACGACAGAATTGTGAAAGTACCTACAGGAAAATAATGGTATCTCAAATTGGTGGGCTCTAGACTGTTGAACTCATCAGCAAAACTAGAGTGCAGAGCAGGACAGGAGGCACAAAGCCGCAGCACACCAGAATTGTGAAAGCGCAGCAAAATAATGTCGGAAAATTTGTGCTACCAACAAATGACCTTACAGCAATTTAGTTAGTCACAAAAACAAGATGAATTCATACAATACTACATAGCTATGTATTAAACATCATGGGGCCAGTCAAATTTTAAAATGCAGTGTAGCTACACGAGATCAGCAAGGGTTAGCTTATAGTGAGTGATATATGTCAACTGCACAATCCCAGCAAGGAAGTCAATCCAAACACCACTATATCTCACACAGAAAGACCTACCACAGAAATGAGAAAGGTCCAATTTCTATCATAGCATTGAATTACTAACACACAAGGCTTGGACAGGAGCACAGCAGGAGTCATCACATCAATTGACAATTGCTTTTGAAAAGTTAATCATTATGACATCCACAGAATATATATTCTTCATCAATCACCTCCTGACTTCATTGAGGTCAACAACAACTGGTCATCAGTGATAAAGCTTCTCCAAAAACCATACTGATGAAAAAGCATAATATGGTTGCTCTCAAAATCTTCTATCAACCAGAATAGAACTATTCATTCCATTTGTTTTTGCAGCAAATCAATGTCAAGCTTGCAAGGCAGTAGCTAATATAGAGAATTCATTTGAGACTAAGCCTTGAATATTGGACCAAGTAGTGAATTGCTACCAAGTTCACATAGATTATTGAAAACTAAAAACAAAGATGGAGGGAGAGCATCACAGTACAGCTCCTCTGCAGATGCAGGTGAAGGGCATCTAGACCCATACTGGAACTGTGATCATAAACTGGAAAAATATGGCGGATCCCTAACCTATAATAATCAACATCCTACCAAATTTCCACAAGGCTGGGTGAGTACAAACTGCCTTAACATAGACTTACACAAAAAAAAGGACAGGAAAGACTTCATTCAACCTTCCAGGATTCTGTATTATCGCAGCACATAGCAAGTGGAGAGGACCAACAGCTGGGCAACCAATCTTTTCAATTATGACAAGCATGGAACAACTATTGGTTATCAGGTTTGTTTAGTATGGTGGGAAAAAATGTTGTAGGTCCTTTTCAGTTCACTGTATGTGTATAGCCTTTCAGGAGCAATAGCTTATTAGCAGCCCTAAGCTCTCCTGACCCGCTTGTACCTGCTCTCAGGTATGAGCGGAGGGCGCCCTGAAAGCCCATGGGGGGCCAGAACAAGAAGGCATGAACTCATTAATGAGTGACATCAAAGCTGACTGCTAAAAAAAAAAGTCTTAACTAGCTGAGAAGAGTAGCTAAATTTTAGTTTTCAGTCAACCTGACACAAAGCCTCAAAAATTCTGCATACTTACCCTTGCACCAAATACATCTCTCCCTCACAACCACACACTGTAGTCCCTACCCACTCATGATATACTTGAAGATGTAGCCAGGCTACACAATTCACAGGTTGGACAAACTTGTTGTCCTTGTGTCTCATAGGATGTCTCTCATCAATGGTGGAAATTCAAGGGAAATGAAAATAGAAATGGATCAAAAAGGTGTACTCTGCAACGATGGTGAGTGGTACAGTTTAGTGGTGGCTAACCAGGGTGTATTATTGTGAGTGGCTAGCTGTAGGACTTAGGGGTAGGATCAAGGTAAATGAGAGCACAGACTACGGAATGGAAAGCATGGACTACGGACTATGGAATTAGGAGCATGGGCAGAGGAATGACAGCAGACTTCCAAAGAGAAGAGAGCATAGGTACTGTAAAGCAAAAATATGAAGACAATTATAAATAATAGGACTAACCTTGAAGGATTCCTGAGGCCATAAGAAGGATACTGGGATTGTAATTTAAAATTAAATGAATACCAAATTAGGGAGAGAAACCAAGGGACACTTGAAGGCCAAATAAACCAAACTGAACTCCATACATTAAGTGCAGGCATTATAACACAAGAAAAAACAAGGCTTTAACCATTAGTAGGCAAATCAGAATATAACACAGCAATCATCTTACTCACTAGCACAGGAACATTGAAAGAAACAGGCAACTCTTTCATAGGCAAATCATATGTAATGTGATTAAACAAACAATGCCATAGCAGCTTTGAACAAAGCATAAAATATTTGTTGAAAACAAAAAAAATCTTTTAATAAATCATAAAAATCAAGGAAGCGCACACAGCAGATCCACTAAATGAAAATTATATGCTGGCAGCAAGGCAGTGGCAGCAATACAGACATCTTAGAAAGTAGAAGCACAACCCTCCTTAAATGTGAGAACAAGATCCAGTAAGTTGTCAGACAGTAAAAAAAGTCTGCTCCATTACCCACTGCACAAGACAAAAAGATGACCAATCTAAAAATTGAATGAAAATTGGCCAAATGTAGTCACCAGATAGGTCCAAGGACCAGTCAAAATATTGGTAGCTAAATTTAAATCAACTACCTGTCAGGGCAAATGGGTAATAAAATTATTAGTAAGCTTTTTTTTTTCTAGAGAAAAGGGCCAATCAATAGCTACAATCCACAGGTCATAATCGCTTAGGCACAGAGCTAATACATTTGAAAATTGCACCTCCAACACCAAAAACACAATGTCACTATGCATGATCTCTCTGAGGTGTCCTACCATGACAGGCTGATGGCTCTGAATTTGTTCTCTATTAAGGGCAGGCTGCTGAGAAGTGACCTCATAAAGTATTGGAGAATTCTGTGCTGTGACACGGAAGGTTTTGATTTGTCCATTATGTTCCAAAGTTCCCTGGATGATAGGACACGGGGACATCTGCAAAAACTCTTGGTGCTTTGCTGCTCTGTGGATGTGGTGTTTCTTTTTTTTTATATTTGCTGCATTAGGTTATGGGATTAGCTGAAAGTTGCTGTTGTTGAATAGTCTACCATTTCTGCTTTCAAAGCTGGATTGGCTGAGTTTGGGGAAATATGTTGTTTGAGTGCTAGGGGCTTATTGTGTTTCCGGTCATGTTGGTAAGTTTGTGATGTGATTTTACCAGTTCTTTGTTTCTGATTGTTCTTTATATATGCATATATTCATTATATTTGTGCATGCATATGCAATTTTTTTTTGCTTTCATGTTTTTTTGTTGGGTTGTAGTTGTGCTTAGTGTTTTCCAAACAGGTGGCTTAGGGTGTGTTTTCTGGAAGCCAATGGTGCGCATCCCTTCCAGCATCTTACCTATAGTTGTTCTGCGGAGTCCCTGTAAGTGCTGGGGAGCAAAGCTGTGCTGGCCTCTCCTGACTTGGTGCACCTCATGATTGGGTGTGCTGAGCCCTTGGGGGGCTGCAAAGGTGAGAAACAAAGCTACAATATTGATTCATGCTTATGAGCTAAGCCATCTTTGTCTCTCCTAACGCCACTGTAGTTACCAATGCCCTCACCTTTGCAGCCCCACAGACCAGTGAGGAGAAACAGAGCTAAAAGAGGCCAGCCCAGAAATAGCCAGTATCAGATTGAGAATAGCAATGTAAGCACAGCTTTAGGAACTGGAATTTTAAAACAACATGAATGAAATAAGGAAAACAAGCCAAAACAGCTAACTACACAGCTTGTCTCACTGTACAACAGAGAAGCAAACTTAGACGCAACATGTCTAGACACTCCTACACTGCAACTCACACAGCAACCATTCTAGCATTACAACACCTAGCCACCATATCAACACTACAACACCAAGCAAGACACAGAAACACACACAATAAAGCATAGATGCATCAGAAATAACAGGCAACTAAAATGGCACACTGCACAGCAAATCTCATTCCACCACATAACACACTGAAGTACGAGGCATTGCATACACCATTAAAAAGCATGTAGGTTACAGTAGGCACTCCCACACACAAGACACATATACTTCTCCAGAGACCTGGATGTTGTCACAACTCTGGCAGCCTCATGGAATTTAGAACTACATCCAGATAAGTGTGATGTGACAAAATTTATTGAGGTATCAAGGAGGGGATTGAGACGGACCCACTCCCTTTAACTATTTGAACTGTATTGAGCTGAAGTTTGCCCAGTCTCACCAGGATCTGAGGGTAACTATCAATACCAAGTTGAGGTTCTACCGGCATGTCAGGAAGGAAGTGGGGAATGCTTCAGGGCCAAAAAATAAATTGTTGAGATCCACAGTGTGAAATGGAGCCCTGTTTTATGGTCTTGCTCATTGTTACGAACATTAGGTCCCTCATGGACTCTTCTAAATGTGTGTGGTCCCTGGAAGACTGATATGAGATTGCGTCACCTATGGTGATACCTTGCAGTCCACAGCCCAAAGTGATTCACCGCATCCCTCTTATGGGCACTAAAACGTTGGAAATGTCACCATTTGACTAGAGGACTTAAAGAGCAGGTCTTTTTTTAGTAAGTATCAGCTAATTGTCGAAATTTGATAGGCGCAAAAATATGATGAAAATTTGACAAAGTGAAAGTGTGTTTTTTAGGTCCCTGATAATTATGATTTAAAAAAATCAATGTTCCCCAAACTTTGATGCTGTGGCTAGAGTTTTCAATAGATTATAGTAGCCAAATTTAGTGGTGATATTTTGAATATCTCACCTTTGCAGCCTTCCACAGCCCCGCCAACAGGGCACGCAGGCATAAGAGGCAGTACACCTCAGCGTGCCAGCAATCAAAATGAACAGCACGGTACAAGCACTGCAGTAGGACGCTGGTTGGAATGCGCTCAATAGGTCCTAAGAAAACAAAACAATAAAGATAGTCAACAACTGCACACAACTGTCAACAACACAAACAAAGCCATAATATCACATCAAATTGAGTCTAGCAAAACTCATACAACACTGCCCCCAATTCCACCGCGCCACATCAGCGGGCAGCCGGTTCCAAATCTGCAAACAGCGAGAAAAAAAGAATCTCCATTCATAGTACGTCTGACAGCAAGGAACCACCAGCTTGAAAGGATGCCCACGCAACATCTGGAGATGTTGCCCACGCAACATCTGGAGCTCTCTCAAACAGAGCAGACAAACCTGAATCAACAGAACAATGAAGAATCTTCCAACACTTCACAAGATCAGAACACAACAACCTCCCCCTCACAGAAAACAACTGCATTGCTTTGAGCTGCTCACCATAGTCCACTCCACCCAGCCCATCAATCTCCTTGGTCCACCTCCTCTGCACAGACTCCAACAGTCTCAGATCCCCCAAATATCCCACATTCCACACACATGAGCAGTAGTCCAAGATGGGTCTAATATGAGT
>SDVV010015359.1:0-14550 GCA_016164225.1 Gammarus roeselii | reverse complement strand
ATATTCATATATGTACGTATATACGTGTATATAAATATGTACATAATTTTCCTGAAACACGGATATTAACTTCTAGTTTACTATTATGATACAGTCAGAAATGAATTTCTTTATTTTCCAGGTCATCATACACTTGAATCAAACGAGTCGATGTCACTATATATTGCTCAATTTCTACCTCTATTCACGCCTTCTTCATTTGTTCAAATGCTCACAACACACCTATGACTGAAGATGAGCATCTCGTCCGTAACTTTGCTAACGACTCTAGCGCTCAATGTGTGGACGACTGTGGCCATGGCGGGCAACACCACTCAGCCGCACATCATCTTTATGCTCGTGGATGATTTGGGTAAGGGAGTGGCTAAGCGCGAGGCGAAGTCTTCATGCATATTACATCTTTCCAAAAGAATTATCTTTAACAGAAATGTGTGCTGTTTCGAACTTATTAGATGAATAATATTACATTTAATCAGTAAATCCAAAATGAAATTTGAAACCTACTCGGTCTACAGAGTTCGATGAAATTCTTGAATGAGTCATTCCCAGTAAAGACGGATAGCGGATTCCGGATAGCTAGTGTGCAATGAACTACCTATGGTGTAATAAAATGGGTACCATAACTAGGCCCTGTCCACAATGTTTTTGTCCACATCCTTCTCAGATATTCCGGCACAACCTGTTATCTTCATTGGGCAAATTAAATCCTTATTTGCCGACAGGTTTCAATGACGTGCCATGGCACAATCCTTCTGTCAAGATGCCCAACATTGAGAAGCTGGCGAAGGAAGGTGTTATCCTAGAGAAGTCTTATGCCCTGGCGGTCTGCACTCCCACACGCTCGGCCCTCCTGACAGGACGGTACCCCTTCACAATTGGTCGTCAGGTAAGCGTCCCGGCAGGGGCGAAGAACCTAGTGATCTCTCCGTAAAATCAATCACGAGACAAGGAAAGTGCTTCTGTTAGACATATGGTCAGACTGTTATTCACAATCGTACAACTGGTCGACAGGCAGATGCTGGAGAAGGGCTATGTATAAGCGTTTATATATTATGCATACGCTTCTCTAAATATATTTTATTGACAGAAAGACTTAGAGTGGTCCCATCAATTGTCAGGCAGGTAATGCCCGCCTTAGTCGTAACCAAGCCATACGAGTGCATGTTTGCTTCACTGGTACCAGCAGAGTTACAACATTCTTCAAAGATTCCCAATACACATCCTTATCGAGCCCTAATTAAGGTAAAATTGTATTGTCTGTATATTTTTCGGTCAGAACTCTGTTTTGAGGCCCTTGGCTCCAACGGGTTTGACCCTGAACGCCACTCTGCTGCCACAGGCGCTAAAGAAGGCTGGCTACAGCACGCACATAGTCGGCAAGTGAGTAAAAAAAATACAAGCTTCAGCACGCGTATAGTCAGCCAGTGAGTAAAATCAACAGGCTGCAGCCCCAACTTAATTGGCAAATGAGTAAAAATCTACGGGCTACAGGTTGCACCTGGTCGGCCACGAAGTAAAAATTTAAGGGTTGATTTACGCACTTGATCATTATGGTGAGTATAAATCTAGGGGCTTCAGCACTCATTTGATGGTTAAGGGAGTAAAACCCTACGGGATGCAGCACGATGTGTTGGTCAAGGGAGTTAAGCCCTACGAGATGCAGCACGCATGTGATGGTCCAGCGAGGAAACCCTACGGGATGCAGCACGCATGTGACGGTCATGGGAGTAAAACCCTACGAGATGCAGCACGCATGTGATGGTCAAGCGAGGAAACCCTACGGGTTGCAGCACGCATGTGACGGTCATGGGAGTAAAAACTCACAAGATTCAGCACGCACATGGTCGGAAAATGAATGTAAACCTACGGGCTATAGCACTTCAATATTTTGCGCATGGGATGCAGCACGATGTGTTGGTCAAGGGAGTTAAGCCCTACGAGATGCAGCACGCATGTGATGGTCCAGCGAGGAAACCCTACGGGATGCAGCACGCATGTGACGGTCATGGGAGTAAAACCCTACGAGATGCAGCACGCATGTGATGGTCAAGCGAGGAAACCCTACGGGTTGCAGCACGCATGTGACGGTCATGGGAGTAAAAACTCACAAGATTCAGCACGCACATGGTCGGAAAATGAATGTAAACCTACGGGCTATAGCACTTCAATATTTTGTGCATAAGTAATGATGGGACGTTGACATACTTGCATGAATGCTCTTCAAAATGTTTGATAAAAAAATATATTGATTCAAGTTTTTGATACGGCAATCGAATTTGTTTTATTGCCGTTATATCCGGATTATTTCTGTAGAATTTGGTGTTTTCAGGCGAGTATTAAATATTTTATCAAGCTATCCCATCGAATTTTGCCGAAGTTTTTGATCTCATAAACCACTTCTAATTGACATAATGAGTGTTCTTTGACTTTCTCACGCTATCCTAAGTATTTGCAAAATAACCTCGGAATACTTGTAGATATTAGTCTTATATATGACTCTTTGTTACTTTATAAATAACATAAGCTTTTAATATATGTAATGGTTCATGTTCAG
This sequence comes from Gammarus roeselii, assembly GCA_016164225.1. Taxonomy (NCBI): domain Eukaryota; kingdom Metazoa; phylum Arthropoda; class Malacostraca; order Amphipoda; family Gammaridae; genus Gammarus; species Gammarus roeselii. The sequence goes on along the minus strand of SDVV010015359.1, from coordinate 11,996 downwards.
TAGTCACATTTTTTTTTAATTTTGACAATACCGAAACAAATTACTGATCAACATAACAATTGTAGTCATGAAAAAAGTGTTCCTAATTGACTTAATATTTGATCAATTATTTCCTTCTCGCGTCTAAATATGTATGATGAAAAGGAGAGATGGATGATGAACTTTCAAATATATGAACAACGACTGATGTATGCTCACCTTCACTCAATAACCACAAAGAAAGAATGCTTGTCGTCGCTCTTTGTATAATAACAATTTGCACAGATAATTTGAAAGCGTATCAATTGGTTTAGGTTCTCATGACTCGACGGTGTTTCCAGATGGCACCTCGGCTTCTGCAAGTGGGAATATACCCCCACCTTCCGGGGGTTCGATAGTTTCCTCGGGTACTATGTTGGGGCGACAAGCCACTTTACCAACATCAGAGGAGACACTGCCAAGTTCTCTAAGAGTAAGCTAATGGGTATAATTGGTGAGGGATAATGGGTGTGAGGTAATGGGTGGGGGTTAATGGGGGTGGGATAGTGAGTGTGAGCGAATTGGTGTCGGAAAATGGGCGTGGGATAATATGTGTGAAATAATAGATCTAGAATGATGAGTGTAGTATTATGGGGTTGGATAATGGGTGTGGGATAAAGGGTGCGGGATAATGAGCGTGTGATAATGGGTGTGGATAATGAGGGTTGGATAATGGGTGGGGGAAAATTGGTGTGAAATAATGGGTGCAGGATAATGGTTGTCAGGATAATAAGTGTGGGGAAATGGGCGTAGGGAAATGGGTGTGGGATAACGGGTGTGAGATAATGGGTGTGGTATAATGGGTGGGGGATAATAGCTGGGGTTTATTTGGTGGGGGATAATGTGTGGGGGATAATGGGTGAGGGATAAGAGATGCGGGATAATGGGAGAGGGATATTGGGTATGGGATAAACTCTGTGGAATAATGGGTGCGGGATAAAGGACGTGGGATAATGGGTGTGGAATAATGGGTGAGGGATACGGTTGTAATATAATTGAATGGGGTGCATGGAATGGGTTCAATGTTGTGGGATAATAGGTGTGGGATAAAGGGTGTGACCTTATAGGGGAGGGGAGTATTAAATGTGAGCTAATGGTTGTAATCTAATGTATGTGAGCTAATTGGTGTGATGAAATTGGTGTGAGCTAGTGAAGTATTAAGTTGACCCAGGGAATGAAACAACGAAGATTGTTAGGCAATTAAATATTTAGCAGAAGCCAGTAAGATAAAATATTAACCTATGGCAGCGAAAACATCCAATTAACATTCATAATTGGTTGGCCATCATAGTTTTAATTTAATTTTCCATCTGGGGTGTTTGTTTGATAATTTCCTAGCATAACCACCACCACTGGTAACGTGTACATTTCACCAGTCATTACATTACAAGTTATTCCTGCAATATTTTCAGCACGGAAGCACGATGTAATGGGCTACGACTTGAGGCAGGACACTGAGCCCTACTACTTGAAGAGAGGCCAGTACTCTACGGTGAGTACCCACTGCAAGGAAGCTGCGAGGCATAAAATAAGTGTGAATCCTTCCAGCTATTTTCTTACATATCAATTCCGTCCGTCGCGTGTGAGGGTGTGTGCAGCCGAGCTCCACAGTTGTAGTGGAGTTTCAGAGGATTGGTGTCAGAGTCACGTTGAAAACAGTGTTAGACTACACTTTAAAGTGATGTTGAACTAACAAATTCAACTGATAGTGGTAAAGTTGTTTGTACTTTCATGCAATACGTGATATTGAACAAGAATGAACCCGCCGTACTCGGCCTTAGTAGATGTGTCAGAAAAGCCCCGCATCCAGCTGTGTGATTTTACCACGATATAGTGCCTCATAGTTCCACTGGCAGCTGCTGAATACTGAATCAACTACACTAGATCGAGATCAGAATCATTTCACGTAAGCAGGAACACGAATGAACGCAAGAAATTTCATGAGTGAGAAAGCCGCTCTCGTACAATATCGAAGAAAGTCTTATCGCGTGTCTGAAAACTCGATGCATGAACATGAACCAAGAATTCCGCACCCTCGTCCCTTGTCACTAACACGAAACAGAGCACAGTGAAGAACCCTCAACCGATGCCCTTCCCCCCCCCCCCTCCACTCCACTGCTCTCCTTTCTCTCACCACATACTGCGGCTATTTAAAGGCAGACCGGGGCTTTAAACCGCTCAGCCGAAAGACTCTTCTAGGCAGTGTTCGTGAAAGGATGTTGAAGTAATATTTGACATATTTAGAAGTGAATTGTTCAGAGTGTTTCCAAAGATACTCGTTCCTTCCATACTCCATGCACCCCGTCATCCGTCCAGTGCTTTTATCTCCAACAGTTCCCACTGAAGTGTTGACCCCTCTTAAAATAAACACTGCTAGCGGCATCAACGATCCTAGCGTCATCTGGCGACATTAACGCTTCTAGCGTCATCCAGCAGCATCAATGATCCTAGCGTCATCTGGCGGCATCAATGATCCTAGCGTCATCTGGCGGCATCAACGCTGCTAGCGTCATCTGACGACATCAACGCTACTAGCATCATCTGGCGACATCAACGCTTCTAGCGTCAACTAGCGTCATCAACGCTGCTAGCGTCATCTGGTGACATCAACGCTCCTAGCGTCATCTGGCTGCATCAATGCTGCTAGCGTCATCTGTCGGCATCATTGCTGCTAGCGTCATTTGGTGACATCAACGCTGCTAGCGTCATCTGTCGACATCAACGCTCCTAGCGTCAACTGGCGACATCAACGCTCTTAGCGTCAACTGACGACATCGACGCTCCTAGCGTCAACTGCCGACATCAACGCTGCTAGCGTCATTTGGTGACATCAACGCTCCTAGCGTCAACTGGCGACATCAACGCTGCTAGCGTCATCTGGTGACATCAACGATCCTAGCGTCAACTGGCGACATCAACGCTCCTAGCGTCATTTGGCTGCATCAATGCTGCTAGCGTCATTTGGCGGCATCAACGCTCCTAGCATCAACTGGTGACATCAACGCTCCTAGCGTCATCTGGCGGCATCAACGCTCCTAGCGTCAACTGGGGACATCAACGCTCCTAGCGTCAACTGGCGACATCGACGCTCCTAGCGTCATCTGGCGACATCACCGCTCCTAGCGTCAACTGGCGACATCAACGCTCCTAGCATCATCTGGCGACATCAACGCTCCTAGCGTCAACTGGCGACATCAACGCTCCTAGCGTCATCTAACGACATCAAGGCTCCTAGCGTCAACTGACGACATTAACGCTCCTAGCGTCATCTGGCGGTATCACCGCTCCTCGCGCCATCGGGCGACATCGATGCCCTAGCGTCATATGGCGGTGTCAACGCTGCTAACGTCGTCTGGCAGCTTCAACGCTCCTAGCGTCATCTGGCGGCATCAACGATCCTAGCGTCATCTGACCGCGTCAACGCTGCTAGCATCATCTGGCGGCATTCAAGCTATTAGCATCATCTAGCGGCATCAACGCTCCTTAGGGACTTTTGCGCCTGTACACACGTCTACACTGCGCTACTTCTAGAAAGTATTCACGAAAGGGTGTTAAAGTAGATACATGAGATATATTCTTGATTTACTTATCATTAGAAGTCATTAGGCAATTAGTGAGTCTTGCTGCGCTCCTCGTGTTTGTGATCATACACCTGGTCATCAGGGTCTAGTAAATCTGCTTTAGTTTTAACTCGATGTGTGAACTGTTCACCTATCCATAGGTCTTACGCTTCACCGGAATTTGTGGTAACACGGTCGAATTTTAGTCTTTGTGCATATCCGAGAGCTACTCGCGTCGGCCAGCGTTGAAGCATCTGGCAACCCTATGCGTTTTGGCGCTCCACTGACAGTCTCGTGGCTGTGCTTTATTGTGCCCATGGCACCACAACCCATGCTTTTGATCAACTTGGGAGACGTTTCTTTGAACCGGCTCACCCTAAAACTTTCGCCTCCCTAGATGATCTTACACTTGTAGTTCCATAAACCACTTTGAGCCCATGAGCTCATTGCTCCCAAGACCATTTCGAAGTTTAATTCTCTCATGTAATGTTCTAGAAGATTCCTTTCTCAGTTTGCATTTGTTCTACGATTATCTCGTATTTCGTGTCTCTTAGATTACTTTAATGCGTTCATTATCTTTTATCCTGCGCTCAGGCCATTTTATTTTTTATAGGAAAATATGCCAAGGTAATTTTTCAGTTTGCTTCAATTTTACTATTTGCTTTAATTCATGTCTTTGTAGGTTACCTTTCTTGTTAGTTGAAATCTCAATGTAATTAGTTATCAATTTTTTTGTTACATCAAATATAGTAAAAGCAATCAATTTTCATTTACAGCGCGCGAGATAATGATCATAAGATGTCCGCGTGTGCAAGATGCTCGCCTAAATGCAACTTTTAGACCTATAACTTCACGTTTTTGTGTGCCGCTGCACCACATGTATTAATTTCCATGTCTCTCAACATCTCTACTCTGAATAATCTCATAACATTTTTAAACCTGTGTTACATTCCTGGTGAAATACCTCGCGGAAAATAAGTAATTTCATCCTTTAAATGTTTGTCAGCTGATAATCATCTTTAAGGAAATTTCATTGTCAGACCTTAATCAGTGTAGCTTTTTTTCCGTATGTGCTCTGTTTTACTTAGGCGGAATGATGCCGGCAGTCTTTTTTAGATCATATCGCAGCTGTACAACATAAGAAAATAAATCCTAAATAATATTGAAAAGCTTTAACTCGCGTTTTGAAAACTTGACGCAAGAACGCCAATGCAAAACGTCACACCCTAACAAAAACGGGGCTGTGTTCATTTTTAAGACTGTCGTGTTCATACGTGCGTGCCTATCATCATCCCAAGGCCATAAACGGCTGCTGCTCTTTACCCTCGCCCCCGCCCCTTTTTCCACTGCTCCTCCGATCAGGTTGCGTCACATGCAGTCAATACATGAATTGAATATCTTCATCTGAATATCTTCATTAGATCAGGAACAACCAATTTTGATCTTTCCTTTCTTGCGATCATATTCGTCGCTCTGTCTTTTATGAATTAAATTTTTTATTCGTTGACTGTCTGCATATATATTCTTAATTTACCTATTATGAAGTGAAACGGTGAAGAACAGGAGCACAGTTTGAACAATTTCACCGTGCTATATAAGTACTTGCAACATTTCATGCAGAACCGCGATCTATTTTAAACTGTACCCCGAAAATGCAGCGTGACAGCGAATATAATGTATATGGAACTGCGACATGTTCAATAGATCGGTAGTCATTCCTTGCGCATAAATATGGTTTTTAGTACATAACTCTTTAGATTAATTTGTATTAACGTAATACATCATAATATTGGCAATTAGAACTCATCGCATTTCCTCGAATAAATTATACACCGTAGTATAAGCCTGTAATTTCTTATGGACTGTAGACCACTCATATCTTTGACACAAATAAAATCGGCGACTGGCAAGCGATTCTTGAAGGCGCATTCGTTTAATTGAAAAATGTGTTTATGTTTTCTTTACTACTTCACATAACTTATTGTAAAATTGTCTTGAACAAGTGTATATAGTTTCTTTCTAGGTTGCATTAACTAGCACACATAACTGGCTCTAAGACACAAATTGTAAATCGAACAGCTACTCTAATTAATAATATCTAGGAGGGTTAGATTGTGCGAATCTGTTATACACGTCTGAGTAGATTACTTTTTGAGCGTTTTAGCATTCACTCGTGTTTCGCTCAAGATTATTTTGTGTTAAACTTTTCATTCGTATAAACTAATTAAATTTTTTCAATTATTTCCCGACAACCGTCAAAACCAAGGTAGCCCATCTCTTTTCCTGTTACTGCAAGATTATTTATGTAAATCATTTACAGTTCAGCTGCCGTTTTGGGCATACCTTATCTGAAACATTGTAGTTGTGTGCGGCTCCGACTAATGTGTACACGTGTGCGCGCTCCTCTCCATCCCACTGTCATGAGTAGCTGATGCTCCTCTCTACTCCCGCCCTCTTTTCCACTGCTTCTCCTCCCCTGTTAAGTTTAGGACTCATTCCGGTTTCTTGAAGTAAATTGCACCGCAGAATAAGCCTGCCGACCTTATGGACTTCAAATTATCCATCAGGTACTTCATACACTAAGAGAGATTGTTATATCGTTTCTGCCTATGTGTCATCAACCTTCGCAAATGGGAGGCTCTAAGGAACATATGGTAAAGTGAACGACGACTCAAAAATTTCTAGTTGAGATAAATGATTATGAGTATTTCTTTCCGAATTTTCAAGTTTACGCTATGACAAATCTCTTTTTGACCAGTCAACATTTATTATAATTTTTAGCTAAAATACTAGTCCCTCTTGTCTGATTGATTTCTAAATATGTTATAACAAAGTTTTGGATAATTTAAGCAAATTGTTATGACCCAAAACTTAATTAGTTGGTGCAATTTCCTTCTACCAATAGAATAACATCTTGTACCTGCGTCTTCCGATTAAGTTTATATCAAACAGCTTTGCGTAGGCTAAGTCAGCATTCATTGAAATGACTAGCTAATTATTTGTTTCTGCCTCTTTTCTGAATATACTGTTTTTATAATTACAAAGAGCTTGTAATGCTGGCATACAATTAAAAGCAAGTAGGAATGACGCGGCAAAATAGATTGGACCAAGATTGAAATAGTTTTGAACGATTGAACAGAGATTTATATGTGTTTGAACGATAAGCAATACCCACATACGATTCTGCACTATACAACGTTACGGGTCCTCCTCTTAACGCAGAGCCCTAAAATGATAAGCTAATAAGACGCTCTCTAAGCCCCTCCAACAACAAACCCTCTAAGTAGTCCACTTCACTGAGATTTAACCTTCAATTAAAAGACATGTCACCCCAGAGCCACACTGCCAGCAGAAGCAAATCCTGCTGCATGTGTTATAGTGGAACATACGAGAAATGCGCATGTGCCAAGAAGAACAGAGACTGCATATCATGCAAAAGCCAAAAATGCACCAGAACCAGCAAGCCTATAAACATAGAGCTGCCGCATTGCCCACACACTCCGGTGGCAAGCGCACGTGCCCCAATACGCGATACAGAGAAGCCTACCTTCTCATTCAGTGACAGATACTTACCCAACGCTGCTGAGCTCTCCATCTCCCACCCCTTGTACCTCTGAAACTGAGTCCATAACTCTCATTTCTTCCTCCGATATAGTGCCTTTAATCGCCACATCAACAGAAAAATCCGCAACAGCAAATCCGGCTCACTGTGAAGCATCAGGCACCAGCACCGGGTCAACAGAAAATACCAAGTCCCCTAAGACAATACTCATTGGTGATATCCTCATGAAAAATGTGCTAACGTCCGACCTGTCAGGTGGATGCACTTTTGAAAAGATAAATATTAACGATTATGTTGCTCTGTTTAAAATCATTGAAAGCGCAAATCCATTCAAAAATTACATTATTGTGCTCACAGACTACGTCGAAAATGAGGTAGTAGTCAAAATAACCACCGCAATTTTATCGAAAAACCAAAATGCTAAGACGTACATGGCAGAACCCCTCAATCTGAAAACAATGAAAGAGAGGTGCCGTTTCATGAGTCTTTGCCACTCCTTGAGGCTCAAAGTTAACCCAACAAGCGAACTAAGAGACGAATCCACTGGTGCCCCCGACGAACGATTGTTTCATTCTGAGAATGCTAGCCTGAACAAAAGTGGAATTATCAAATTCTTCAACACGCTAGCACGTTACGTTCCTCAGAGAGTTGAGGTATTGCCATCCCTATACCATAACAATGTCAGAGGCAAGCAATCATTACTCTGGTCTCCTCCATTCTTCTACTTCCCTCCATCATATGGCCATCATCTCGTATCATCACCCCATCACACGTCAGCAAAGAACATCTACTCTCAGACAACTCACATCCTAGCGCCCTCTCATCACCCCCAAACTAAAATTCAAACTACAAATCACTAATTAGTGACTCCTTATCATCCCCACACAATTAGCTCCCATACACCGCCTTTTCAAAACGGTCGCAGCAATAGCGCCCCCCAGCGCTTCCTCATTTCTTCTCCTACCCTCCTCGCTCACTCTATACTGCTCACACAAAGTCGTCCAACTATGCTTGCAGCACAGCCCCAATCCTCCCCTCTCGCTACCATTCCCTTACCTCAGCCAAAACTTCGACTCTACCTATTCCGCTAATCCCTCCCATATATTACCTCCCTCCACCAACTCCATTCTCCGGCTCCCACTCGCGTTACAATTCCCTACCCTCAACCCAAACTCCAACATTACCTATCCCGTCAATCCCTTCCATACATTACCCCCTCCACCCGTTCTTTCCTCAAGCTCCCACTTTCGTTACCATTCCCTCACCACAGCCCAAAATCAAACTTTACCTATCCCGCCAATCACACCTATATATTACCCCCCTCCATCCCTTCTTTCCTCGAGCTCCCACCGTCGCTACCAGTCTCTAACCTCAGCCCAAAGTCCAAGTGTACCTTTCCCGCTAATCCCTTCCATATATTACTCCCCTCTACCCATTCCTTCCTCTAGCACGGTTCAGCCATCCTCAGCCATGCCTCTCTTCAATCACCGATCTAAATTTATTTCCTTTGGTTCTGGTCAGTCTCTCCTGCTCCAACCCACCCTCAATAACAAAGAACAAAACCGAAAGCAAGGATATCGCAAACTTACAAACAATGCCACCCGAGAATTAGCCACCAGATTCTTAAATAACATCAGTATGAGTATTACTGAAGAGCATATTAAAAATCTGAATGAGGGTGGCGTTGCTGACACAAAAAAACAATAAACCGGATGAACGAATGCCAATGCATGTAACGGAAAACTTGCAATAACTCCCCAGGAACACCAACATCAACACCATTCTCAATGATTTAAGATTAAAAAGACAATCAACACTAGCAGACGGACATTGTATGATTCACGCGGTGAAAGGATCCTTAGTAAAACAAACAGGACTTAATGATGAAAACATCTTAGAGGTGGTAAAAAACTAAAGCAATGGAGGAATCCTTCAACTACATAGAAGATTACGAAGCCTTCACTGATTATAAAAAAGATGATAGGTTCCTCTCCGAGATAGAAAAGTATTTTGAAAACAAAGAGTACAATAGCAGTTTTGGCGATCTAGTCCCCGCAATTCTCAGCAACGCACTCAAAATACAAATCACAATCTTAGATGAAACAAACCCGAAAATTGTAACAAAAACTGTAATTAATCCGACCAACCTTAAGAGTGATGAAGCTGCTCAATACTCAATATTTGTAGCCAAGAAAGAGGACCACTCTAGTTGTCTTGCACCAACCTACCCTCTGAAGCCACATTTCGAACCACAAAATATTGTAGCGAAGCGAAACAAGCATGCTGAAACAATTGTGCAGTGTTCCAATAGGTATTCTCCTTTGCAATACGACAATGATACATCCATATTCGATGAAAAGATGCCTCTGCAATCATCCCAAAGTTTCACGAATTGTACTGTAAGTAAAAACAAATGACTAGAGGCACAAACTGTTCAATCTGGGAGCAGCAACCACCCTTCAGCAACCACGTCTGTAAATACCCATCAGAACCTAAATAATATTGTGATTAAACATATAAACGTTAGAAGCTTAAGAACCAAAATGGATCACATCAAAATGATGATAAAGGAGGACTCAATTGACATTCTATGTCTGTCTGAAACCTGGCTGAAATCTGACATTAACTCTACCTTCATCGAGATTGACGGCTTCAATGTTTATAGAAAAGATAGAGAAAGGAAAGGAGGTGGAACCGTGATTTATGTGCGAGAAGAATATACCTCTTCTCAAGTAATGCTTAACGACAGTAATGAAGTTGATGACCTTTGGGTGAACATCCAGGTGCGAAAAAACAGATCGCTTGTTGTTGGTTCTCTTTACAGACCACCCAACGCAAGTGTACAGTCTTTTCAATACATCGAAGAAAGATTTCGAGATGCGATCCGCTTAGGGAAGACGCTGTACATTTTGGGGTATTTCAATGATGATCAATTGAAATTGAAATCCAACAATATGAAGCCGATTTTAGACAGACTCGGGCTACATCAGCTTATAAAAAGTGCAACAAGAATTACTCCTGAATCCCAAACTGTATTGGATCTGCTCATAAGTAACAATCCGTCTTCCATTGTTACCACAGACGTGGAGCCGAATTCTTTCTCGGATCACCATGAAATAAACTGTACCATTAACATCAAAAAATAGAAGAAACAAGTATACAAAATAACCTGTCGTTCAAAAAGAAATTACACCGCGAATAATTTCAGAGCACAACTAGTGGCAAACATTGAGATGGCTAAACCGATACATAGTACAAATAACGTCACAGAGCAAGCCCAATTACTCACAGACTATCTTCTCACATGTCTGAACGCGGTGGCGCCAACGAAAACTAAAACAATGAAAAGCATGCCAGTTGAATGGATTACAGAAAAACTGCGAAATGAAATTGCACTTAAAAAATATCTCAAACGCAGAGCAAAACGAAGCATCGCTTGGTTAAAATTATTTCGAATTCAAAATCGAAGGGTCAAACAAGAAGTCAGGAGGGCAAAAATTAAATACCATCATGAGGAACTAGAACAGTGCAAAAACAATCTAAAAGAAACGTGGAATGTACTAAAAAGAATTGTTCCCTAAAAAAAAAGATCACCTCACCTACTTATCCGAATACTCAAGCAGCTTCAGAAAAGTTTAACCACTACTTCGCTGGAGTTGGTAAACAGGTTTTTGAAGAGGTAACCCAGAAAGCTTATCAAGAATTACAGAGCGACGTAACAGATACATTGAGTCCAAAAGCTTTGGATGGAGACAGCGACTTAGAAGCAAACGTCAAATGAAAACCAAAGCAAGTATCGCAACACGAAGTAAAACGAGCTGTATTTGCCTTGAGGAACACAAATTCAACAGGAATAGATAGTTTAGCCCTACAATATTTGAAAGACAGCTTCTTGGTTACCTTGCCTTATATCAGCACAGTTATTAACACCTCCATAGCAAGTGAAACTTTCCCAGAGATCTGGAAGCATGCAATCATCAAAGCAATTCATAAATCTGGGGACAAGAATGAACCATCCAACTTTAGACCAATCAGTCTTCTTCCTGTTCTATCCAAGATTCTAGAAAAGGTAATATCTATCCAATTGATTGATTACCTGGAATCAAACAAGCTGTTGAATGACTGCCAGTATGCTTATCGGCGAAAATCGTCAACAGAAGACGCACTTATGAGCATCACTGAAAATCTGTACAAGAACTTTGATGAGGGGCAGATATCTCTGCTGGTATTGCTAGACTTGTCGAAAGCATTCGACAGCGTAAGCCACAAAATTCTCTTTGACAAGCTCCGCAACATCGGAATAGACCCTAGTTGGTTCGAAAGTTATCTGAAGAATCGGCAACAATCAGTTAAACTCGATAACGCAACTATGTCAAATTCGGCCACAGTTGCCTTTGGGGTCCTTCAAGGTTCGATACTTGGCCCCTTGTTGTTCTTGGTTTTTGTAAATGACATTGACTGCAAATTACCAAAAAATCAAGCGAAAGTGGTAATGTACGCCGATGATGTCCAAATATTGCTTTCACAAAAACCGTCAGATCTGAATGCGCTGAAAGACGACGCTGAGACAGCCGTAACTAACCTGAAATCTTGGTATGATAAAAATGGACTCAAGCTCAACTCTGAAAAAACTAAATGCATCTTGTTCGGCTCGAACTCAAAAAGAAAAGCAGTTCCAATGAATTTTTCTATCAGGATAGGCAAATCTAACATTCCTGTTGAAGATAAAATTATAAGTCTGGGAGTATGGTTTGATCCCGATCTTTCCTTCAAACACCACGTAACTACTCTGTGTTCCAAGTTGAATGGAACACTTTTGTTCCTAAACTCCGCAAAAAAAGAATTGGACTTCAAAT
>SDVV010015358.1:0-14550 GCA_016164225.1 Gammarus roeselii | reverse complement strand
TGGCCGCGGTGGCGACTCTGGTGGCCGCGGTGGCGACTCTGGTGGCCGCGGTGGCGACTCTGGTGGCCGCGGTGGCGGCTCTGGTGGCCGCGGTGGCGACTCTGGTGGCCGCGGTGGCGGCTCTGGTGGCCGCGGTGGCGACTCAGGTGGCCGCAGTGGCGACTCTTGTGGCCGCGGTGGCGACTCTGGTGGCCGCGGTGGCTTCCATTGAGGGGGCTGCTGTTTGCCGCGGCGGTGATGCGGGTGGCTGCAGAGGTGGTGCTGTGGGTCTTCACAGTCGTCTGTCTCCCAGTTTTCATTGCTGAAGATTGTTCAGGCAAATGTCAATAGTCCTACAAACAAAAAAATTAAGTTTCAGAAAATAGGCTGGAGGTGTTTGTGGTTGGTGCGACTTGGCTTGCTCTTGTTTTGTTAAGGTTCTTGAGTTTTCTGTTGTAAGAGGAGATTAGCACACTGAAGTGAGAAAACACGGTGTTTGTATATATTTGAGAAAATCACTGAAGTATGAGGAGGTTAATCTGGACTTGCCAAATGAAGCAGCAATTTTTCTGGTTCAACTTGATTTGAGAATTTTGGCTGTCTATAGACCTCCATCATATGGTGATCAGGAAAATCTTGATCTGATAAGTTTGATTAGTGACTTCTGTGTTGGTTGTGAGGTAGTCAGGTTAGGGAATTTCAACCTGCCCTTGGTGAGGTGGTCAGATGAGTTTGAGCAGGGACAGAATGTTGACTTGATGGATCAACTGTTTTTGGATTGCCTTGCATCTTGTTGCTTGCATCAGTGGGTGAGAGAGCAGACTTTTCTTTTGTCCAGCCACATGCTCGATTTATTTTCAACAAGCAAGCCAGATTGTGTTGGGGATGTTGTTGTTTTGGCTCTTTTTCCAAGGTGTACTCACTCACCTGTTATGTGATTGTTTGTGAATGTCTTGGAGCCTGTTGGTTCATGACACCAAAGTCAGAAATATTCTTAGCACCGTGGTAACTAAGCACTATTTTTGAGGCCTTGTCAAGAATTAATTGGCCTCATGAATTTGTTTACCTGAGTGTTTGTGAGGTATATAGTGTTCCTCCCTATATTGAGGAGTCTGATAGGCTTAGATGTGCCTCTTGCTGAAGACTCACCTAGGGTACCATGGTCTGTGAGGCCTCTCCACAGGTTGAAGAAGAGGAGAGCAAATGCATGGGATGAGTACAAGATTTCAAGAAGGAGGTTTGGCAGCAATAATCAAATACTTTGGAGTCACTAGCAACCTTTCTTGATCTCAACTGCCAGTTTAGAAATCATGCTTTGTTCAGCCAATCTCAAAATGAGGAATACCTTATGTAGTGGTATAGTGACTCCTCAAAGCTGTTCTATGATTATATACAAAGGAAGAAAAAAGGTAGTCTTGGGGTTAAACCACTTTGTACTGCAGGTGGACAGCTGGTTTACAATCCACTGGAGATGGCTGAGCTTCTGCCATCTGCATTCTCTGATGTATATAGAGGATGTTCCTTGCAATCCTGCTCCTTTCCAGTTATTTGATGGCAAAATGAGTGAGTTTGCCATAAGGTCTTGGAATGTCCATGACGTTCTGGCGGGGCTCATATCAGTTCAGCAATGGGCATGGATGGACTTCACCCAAAGATACTGAAGGAGTGTGCTGTGCAATTGACACAGCCTTTCTTTATAATCTTTAACCTTTCTCTGCAGAGTGGAATGCTCCCTGATGCATGGAAGAGTTCATTGGTGATTCCAATTTTTGAAAATAAATCTTGATATGATACCCTCAACTATCATCCAGTTAGCCTTACCTCTGTTTGCTTTAAATTGATGGAAAGGATTGTTGCTACTGAGCTGTTTGACTATTCAGAGTCTTACCAGCTCCTTTCTTCCAGACAGTTTAGTTTAGGAAGGCTAGATCAACAGAGGATCAGATGTTGCTGGTCTATTCAGATGTAGTCAAGTCTGTTGATGCTGGTTTGGTTGTAGATATGACCAGGCTTGATTTTTGAAAGGCATTTGATGTTGTTTCCCATCCCATTTTGCTTCTGAAATTGCAAGCTCTTGGAGTTTCTGAGGTTGTGTTGAGGTGGATTGGTAGTTTTCTTCTTTCTTGAATTATGTGTGTTAGCGTTGACGGAGTGAATAGTGAGCAGAGGAATGTTCCAAGTGGGGTTCCACAGGGTTCAGTCTTGGGTCCAGTCCACTTTCTCATGTTAGTTTTTTGACGGATGGCCTTGTATTCAAGTTTGGCACATTTGCTGATGATTCTAAAATTTATTCGTCTTTCCAATGTCACGATGTTGGTGGTGTGTCTGCTTTGCAGGAAGCCCTTGACAATGTATTCTAGACTGCATCTTCATGGAATTTGTCATTGAACACTAGCAAATGTGTTGTTTCACATTTCAGAAGACGTTTTGCTGGTTGGATCGGTCTCGGTGCAAAGGCTGTTTACACTCTTTGGAGGGCTCATTAGGAGTTTGTCCAAGTTCATCGGGATTTGGGAGTTCATGTGGATGCTGGTCTCAAGTTTCATGGCCATGTCAGAGAAGTTGCAAGACAAGCTGCTGGTCTTTGTAGTGATTTGCTTAGGTCAACAGTGAATAGAAGCCCAAATTTTATGATCACACTATGGCACGTGTCAGGCCCATTCCTGATTACTGCTCCTGTGTGTGGACTCTTCGTTATGTGCAGGATGTGAAGTTGCTCGAGTCTGTTCAGAGGAGGTGGACCAAACAGGTGCATGGTCTGTCTGAGATGTTCTACCATGACAGGCTGATGGCTCTCAATTTGTTCTAAATCAAGGGCAGGTTACTGAGAAGTGACCTCATAAAGTATTGAAGAATTCTGTGTTGCACAAAGGGTTTTGATTTGTCCATTCTGTTCCAAAGGTTGCTCAATGGTAGAGCACGTGGACATTGGCACAAACCCTTGATGCCTCCCTGCTCTGTGGATGTGGCGGGTAGGTTTTTTAATGTTTGCTGCATTAGGTTATGGAATGAGCTGCATGCTGCTGTTGTTGTTGTTGAGTATTCCACCATTTCTGCTTTCAAGGCGGGATTGGCCGAGTTTTTGGGGAATAGGTTGTTTGAGTGTTAGGGGCTTGCTGTGTTTCTGGTCCTGTTGGTGAGTTCGTGGTCCATTTTGTCCTGTTCTTTGTATTGGTTGTTCTTTATGTATTTTGAAGATTTTGGAGCCGGCTGCCCGCTGATGTGGTGCAGTGTGATTCACTTCGCGGCTTCAAGAGGGCCTTGGCGGAGGAATTGAAGGCAGTGTTGTATGAGTTATGCTAGACCAAATTTGATGTGATCTTGTGGCTTTGTTTGTGTTACTGACAGTTGTGTGCAGTTGTTGACTGTCCATTGTTTTGTTTTCTTTTGACCTTTTAAGCGCATTCTTATCAGCGTCCTGCTGCAGTGCTTGTGCCGAGCTATTCTTCTTTATTGCTGGCGCGCTGTGGTCTACTGCCTCACATGCCTGAGTGCCCTGTTGGGGCTGTGGAGGGCTGCTAAGGTGAGGTACAGAGGTGAAATATGTAAATATTTATTATATATGCATATGCATATGTATGTTCTTTTTTGCTTTCATAGTATTTTGCTGAGTTGTAGTTGTGCTTATTGTTTTTCATGCAGGTGGCTTTAGGTGTGTTTTCTGAAAGCCAATAGTGCACATCCTTTCCAGCATTTTCCTATTTGTCCTTTTGTGGAGTCCTTGTAGGTGCTGGCATGCATGGCTGTACTGGCCTCTAATGACTTGGTGCAACTGACGATCAGGTGTGCGAGCCCTTGGGGGCTGCATAGGTAAGAAATGTAATAATTAGAGTATAATATGTACAAAATTGTAATAATTGTCCATAAATAATCATAAGTAATAATTGCAATAATAGTTTGTAAATAATTATAATAATAGAATGTAAATAATTGTATGTAATTGTAATTATAGGTTGTAAATATTCTTATGCAATAATTGTAACAATAGTATGGAAATAATCATAATAATAGTACTTATTTAAAAAGTTGTATGTAATAATTGAATGTAGCTACCTAACAATCATAATAAAAGTATGTAAATAATCATAAAAATATTATTATGTAAATAATCATATGAAAAATAGCAAGGTATGTAACTGTAAATCTATTTTATAGAAATAGTTTGAAGAGTTACGTGCATGATTAATTTTTGTCGTGTGCATGACATCTAACTATTCATTTGGATCCAATTACAGTACCGCCAATTTGAAAGAAAAAAATGCACATTTAAATGTACCTTGAGGAGTTTTCTAAAAGATAATCCCAACTTGAGTTTCATGTCATAGCGCAATTTGCTGAGTTTATTCAGGTTACGTGCATAACAGCCCCTTAGAAGTAGAGTAGGGTGGGGTGGAATGGTGGGATTACAATACATATATTTCAAGGTGTGCACCAAAAAATATGCACGACAAAAAACTTTTTATTGGCTTATCTTTCCATTCAGGGTATTGGTGTTGAGGCCTGATAATTTTTTCGTCATTTTGAAGTAGCTAAAGAAATATTTTTAAAAAACATTTGAAAATTTTGTGCATGGGGTGGAATGTTGACATGTCATTATTTTCAATTTACCTCACTGTGTAGTGATGATTTCATTGCAGATTGGTAGTTGATGATGATCTCCACTTCATATGCCAACTTCAGGGTTGGACACAAGTAGATAGCTAGGTGGGTTGGTAGGTACTGTATGTAGGCATAGGTAGATATCTGCATTGTTCACTTAACTGTATTACTGCACACTAGCCTAGGTAACTTTATTCATTAGGTAGCTATTTACAGTTCTATAGTCTTGGTTGGCCTACTTTTTTGGCATATAGCACTGCTGGAGGGGCTGCAAAGGTAGAGATGCCCCACACACTTCAAAATGCAGGAACACCCTGTAGGCCTCTGTCATTGAGGAGTTCTGGATCAGGGATAATTTTACCAATATCCTCTATAGGGTAGACATGCACATCATCTTTCTTCGACCATTTCCAGTTGCCACATGCCATCTGCATGCATCTTATCATTATGGAGCTTTTGTTTAACTTTGTCACAATACCTGGGAACTTTTCATCTTCATATAGCACAAAAAGGTAGGTCTTATTTTCAACAAACTTTTCTAACTCTTCCTCAACATCTGAATTGCCTTTGCCAAGCCTTTGTACCACATCCTCAAGTTCACTTGCTGCAGTTGTAGAATCACTGTAACTCTCTTTAGAACAAATGTAGGTAGGATGCCATAGGTAGGTAGCCTATACTGAGTATTTTGGGGTGGAATGGTGGCATAAACCTAGGGTGAATTGGTTGCAACTATTCCACCCCATGCAGTACGAGGCACATTTTTACACCTAAAAATCCTCAAACCTGTTGAGTTATTAGTTAGATTATATTATTTGATTTGCTCGAGTTTGGCAGGTCTAGTTTTTTATTAGTTTGTTCAGGACCCTAAATTTTAAAACATAGCTTCTTATTTAGGGAAGTCAAAAATTTTGTTTAAAATCCCCTAAAAATTGGATTTAGCATCAACCTAGGTGACTCCCCGCAGTCGGAAACGCGGGGTGACTGATCGCACCCCTCTTTTGGGCACCAAGACGTCGGAAATGTCACCGTTTGACTGCGGGGCTTGAAAGAGCAGGTCTTTGTTAGTAGGTATCAGCTACTTAGAGAAATTCGATACGCGCACAGAATTTATGGAAAATCGCCAAAGTGAAGGTGTGTTTTTCAGGTCCCCGAAAATTTTGGTTTGGAAAAATTGACGTTCCGCAAACTTTGATGCTGTGGCTAGAGTTTCCATTGGATTAGAGCCAAATTTGGTGGTGATACTCAGAATATAGTGTAGTTTGTTGGGTGAGAAAGATTTTGGGAAAAAATGTAAACTTTTGTAGATATATACAAATAACTAACTGCGGGGAGTCAGCCCAGGTGAAAAAAAAATCGGGGGTGACTCCCCGCACCTATTTTGTTATTGAATATTCTCATTTTTCTTCAACGAAAAGTAATCAAATGCAATTCTACACACATATGATGACATTTGGAAGTAAATGACCCACAATAATGACACCACTGTTAATTTCAATATGCGTAACTAATTTTATAATGACCCGATTTTTTTAACACATGGTGACATGTCTAGGCCTAAGTGTTAACGTATGTTTAATGCTCAGGAACAATTTTTTTTATCACATTTTCATATCGAGACAACAATCCCTTACCTAGCATGACTTGTATTCATGTTAATACAATAAGTTTGCTATAGAATTGACAAAATACATCTTTTACATGTATATCGTAATATTAAAAAGATCGTTTTTTTGTAATATTTGCTTATTTACTGATACTTTAGGGTCATAATTAGTTTAGGATGTGAAGAAATGACTTCCACTGAAGTTAGATTGCAAGTTTTGAAGAAAAACTTCATTTTCCGCGGCAAAATCGGGAAAAAAATCCTTTGACAGTCTGGTATGATAGCAGCAAAAGACGAGCATCGGAAACACCTGTCACAGACGTAATATTTAACGTAAAATTTCATTTTAAGCAACTGATATATACTAATATAGGCATGCTCTATCTATTGGTACTCTCAAACTTTCAATTTGCGTTTTAATTATTGATATATGGGGGCTGCAGGGACTCGTCCCTTTTGGTGCGGGGAGTCAACCCCGATTAGGGGTCTAAGCTTGCAGCACGGTTTTTTGTAAATAACTTTTTTTTGGTTATTGATAGAGTGTTGAAACTTATGGTGCTCCATGGTCATAATAGTAGCTATACACACCGTAAATACGAAGTTTCTCTGCCGCGTACTTTTATGAGTTATTTCAAAGTATGTGCAAAATGCGGGGAGTCACCCTGGACGACGCTAGAGGCATAATATAGGAAAATGTTACTTAATAAGTTTGATAGATGAGGAACAGATCTTGGTTTACCAACAATTAGATTTGAAAAAATCTGGAAAATAGATGAAGATATTAGCAAAAATCTGAAATGCCACCATCCCACCCCACCCCAACTAATTAAATTTTGGTAGAGTTTGGAAAACAAGGACACAGTAAGGTAGCCATAAGATATTACTAAACAACTCTAGTCTCACCAATTTCTGTTATTTACAAGTTAGTGGGCGGTTTCAATAACAACTCAAATTTTTGCCCAGGGTATGTTTGGTGCTTGGATTGAAATGTTGTGCGTGCATGTACATCTGTCTTGCAGAGTGGGTTGAGTTGTTCTGTGCATCCCTTACGGCTTGCCTGTCATTTCTAGAGTGGCCACATTTCTTTTTGCAGAATGTCCATGCATGTGCATGTGTGTGTGCTTTAGTGTTTGTCAGTTTAATGTGTTTGTATGTGTATTAAACTTTGCGGCTGTGAATGTATGTAAATGGGAAAGTGGTCCATGCATAGATGACTAGGGAGTGCAGTGTTGCATTGGTAACTGGTATTACAGTGTTGGTGTGGTAGCTGTGTGTTTTGCTGTGTAGGTGGGTCAGGATGTGTAGTGTGTCTGCATCTCAGCATTGTCCAGAGCGCTGTGCACTAATTTGAGTTTCATAAACCTGGACTAGCATAGCTATTCTCAATATTATACTGGCATGCATAGCAGTGGTGGCCTTCCCCAGCTCTGTTGCTCCTCACTGGTCTGAGTCTTTCACTAATTTCAGTTAATAAACCTGCGATTACATAGCTGTTCCCAATATTATACTGAAGTGCATGGCTGAGCTGGCCTTCCCCAGCTCTGTTGCTTCTTACTGGTCCGTGACTTGCACTAATTTCAGTTCATAAACCTGGGCTTACATAGCTGTTGTTATTTAATGTTTAAACTGATGATTTGAATTACCAATTAGGCAGAGAGAATGTAGGTTGTCTTATTACCAATTGCTGTTTCAATAATCTTATCTATGCCAATAATATGGTGTTAATAGCTCCAACTCAATTGACATTGCAAAAGCTTCAAGATAATTGCGTAATTCTGCTCAGCCCCTTGATATTGTGTATTACACTTCAAAAACTATGAGTATGTTGGTCCGGTCAAAGGGTCCTAAGTGTTACTTCTCAACTGATGTTGAGCTTGATGGTGTCATACTTGATTATGTGGATGAAATTTCAGTATTTTGGTCATATTGTTTCTGCAGATTGCACTGATGATATGGATGTTGCTAAGCAGACCAGACGACAAATTGCCATTGGTAACATGCCAACACAGAAGTTCTCCTTTGCCTCAAAGGAAGTACAAATACAGTCTTATAAATTGTACTATTCCATGTTAGTTGTTGATGCTCCTCCTAATCCAGCTCCCTATCAGGTATTTCATGGAGAGATGCCTGATCCAGTTGGTCACTCATGCTCAGGAGCTTGGTGTGTTGTTGGCTATAGACGCTTACATTCAAAGCCTCTGAAGAGTTGAGCCGGTGCAGTCAGGGCCTTTGTTAATTCTATTTCAAAGGTCATTACTTTGAGGAATTCTTTCAGACTTGTGGCTGGAGTCGATTGTGGTCTCCCTGTTGGTGGTGCTGAGGGAGGTGGGAGTTGGGCCAGTTTTGCTTGGCTGGATTAGTTGGTTTTTGGCTAGTTGTTCTTTGAGGGTTGCTGTTGGTGGGTGTTGTATTGAGTTGAGAGAGGTGATTAGTGGTGTGCTGCAGGGTTTGCTGCTGGGTCCTGCGCTATTTCTGATCTCACTTTTCTCACCTTTGCAGCCCCACAAACAGGGCACTCAGGCATGGGAGGCAGTACACCTCAGCGCCCAAGAAATCAAAAAGAACAGCACGGTACAAGCACTTCAGCAGGACGCTGGTCAGAATGCGCTCAATAGGTCCAAAGAAAACAATACAACGTTAACAGTCAACAACTGCACACAACTGTCAGCAACACAAACAAAGCAACAATATCGTATCAAATTGAGTCTAGCAAAACTCATACAGCACTGTCCCCAATTCCTTCGAAAGGGCCCTCTTGGAGCCGCAAAGTGAATCACACTGCACCACATCAGCGGGCAGCTGGTTCCAAATCTGCACACAGCAAGAATAAAAGAACCTGCGTTCATAGTCCGTCTGATAGCAAGGAACCACCAGCTTGAAAGAATGCCCACGTGTGCCAACGTCTGGAGCTCTCTCAAACAGAGCAGACAAACCTGAATCAACAGAACAATGAAAAGTCTTCTAACACTTCACAAGATCAGAACACAACAACCTCCCCCTCACAGAAAACAACTGCATTGCTTTGAGCCGCTCACCGTAGTCATCTCCACCCAGCCGATCAATCTCCCTGGTCCACCTCCTCTGCACAGACTCCAACAGTCTCAGATCCCCCAAATATCTTACATACCACACACATGAGCAGTAGTCCAAGATGGGTCTTATATGAGTAATAAACAAAGAGACCATGAAAACAGAACTCCTATTGACAGTGGAGCGGAGCAGACTGGTCGCCAGAGTGGAAGCCTTTCTTACAACACTCCTCACCTGGAGATGGAACCACAGCCTTGAGTCAACAAGCACTTCCAAGTCCCTGAAGGAATCGACAAGCTCAAGTACCACACCATTTCAAATAATAAGCAGTTCTATCATCAATCTGCTCCAATTCAAGACAGCCCCTGTAAAAACGCATAGTGAAACACTTGTCAATGTTCAACGAGAGATTCCATGACATTGACACAGACTGCACCAAATTCAGATCCCTCTGCAAGGAAGACACCCCCAGGCAAACTATTTGTACATCGCGGGGGAAACTCAAATAAAGTTTGAAGTCCTCAGAAAAGACCTTCCAATCATAAGCCACACCTGCAGCAACATGATTGACATATAGCAGGAACAAAAGCGGACCCAGCACAGAACCCTGGGACACACCACTTGTCACCTCACGGAAGTCACTGACAACTCCCTCCACAGAAACACACATTTGCCTCCCTATCATAAAATTATGAATCCAATCTAACAGTCCATTCTGAATACCCACACATCTCCGTTTGTCAAACAAAACCAAGTGACTGACCACATCAAACGCTTTAGAAAAATTCAGAAAGACCACATCAACAACCATTCCTTCAACTACCCAATCAGCAACCTCACCTTAGGTAAGCAAAAGTTGATCTTCAGTACTCCTTCCCACACTGAAACCAAATTGACCCTCAGACAAAATGCCAGAATCTTCCACAAAAGGCACCAACTGGGACACAATAACCCGCTCCAGCACCTTAGAGCAATCAGAAGTAAGACTCACAGTATGGTAATTGAGAGGGTTACTTCTTGAACCAGACTTGAATATAGGAACAACACGAGATTCCTTACATGCCTCCGGTAAAACTCCCAGGTCCAATGATTTTGCAAAAATCAGAGACAAGGGAAATGACAGCTGCCAAGAACATGATTTCTGAAGACCAGGGAGAATGCCATCAGGTCCCGGGGCAGAAGACGAGTCTAAACCACCCAAAACCTGGGAAACTAACAGTCTAGTCACACAAATCCCATTAAATTTTCCAGGAAAAAACTGATGTGGGGAAGGGCCGGCAGGATCGTCATCCACAAAAACAGACAAAAAAAGAGTCTACGAACAGCTGACTCATGTCTCTCTGACCAGCAACAACCTCACCAGATGGAAGCTTCAGAGGACCAACAGAAGGACAGCCTTTTTTTCTTCCTCTGATATAGGAGTGAAACATCTTGGGAGTAACAGAGAAGTTGTTTGCTGATTTCTGCTCATACAGACACTGGCCCACAAAATCTCTGCAAGGAGGCCAACACCTCCTCATGCTGCCTACCAAGCTCCCCACTCAAAAGCTTATACTGTCCCCAAGCCCTAGATCTACTGGTCATCAGTTCCCTAGGAGGGCCCCACAACCAGCTTGGTTGAGAAGCAGTGTCTCAAGTGGGAACAAACTTGTCCACATGTGAATGGACAATTGTTGGAAACAAACTATAAATTTCCTCCACAGTGCCATACAGAAATTGGTAATGCCAGTCAACACCCTCTAAAACCTCTCTCATGCTGATGGTCGGGGTGTCGCTGGCGGTTGTGGTTCTGCTGGCGGTCGTGGTGTTGGCGGCGGCGCTGTTGCTGGCGGTCGTGGGTTTGCCGATGGCGGTCGTGGTGTTGCTGGTGGTCGTGGAAGTGAGGGTTTGCGCGGTGGTTTCGGTGGGCGCGGTGGTGCTGAGGTGCGCGGGGGCCCTGGTGGTTGTGGCGATGGTGGTGCTGTTGGACGTGGCGGTGGGGTTGCTGGCAACGCTTT
Organism: Gammarus roeselii; assembly: GCA_016164225.1. Classification (NCBI taxonomy): domain Eukaryota; kingdom Metazoa; phylum Arthropoda; class Malacostraca; order Amphipoda; family Gammaridae; genus Gammarus; species Gammarus roeselii. The sequence goes on along the minus strand of SDVV010015358.1, from coordinate 3,342 downwards.
GTCCGGTTTTGGTGGTCCTGTTGGTGGGGGTGGTGGTTCTGTGGTTGCTTGAGGGGGCAAATAGCATCATTTTACTTTGAAGTTTGGACAGGTGAATGTAAAATTTCTCATGAACAAGATGTAGTGCTTGGTTGATTTGGTCGGGTCCTGCGCCTTGGATGTTATTGCTGTGAGCGAGACTTGGCTCACTGCTTTGGTTCCTTTGTCCTTCATTTTCTTGGACGGTTTTGATGTTGTGAGGGTTGATACTGACGGCGCTGTTTGCAAGCATGGTGTTTGCTTGTTAGTGTGGAGGGAGGTTTGTTTTGTGGAACGCAACCTCGAGTGCCCTAATGTTGCTGCCATTCACTTGCTGGATGTTGATGTCTGGGTGTTGGCTGTCTACCGTCCCCCATCTTATGATGAGGCTTGCAATTCTTGGCTCATCCAGCTGATCTAGACCTTTTGCGCTGACCGTGAGGTGGTGGTTTTGGGCGACTTCAACCTGCCCTCCTTGACTTGGCCTTTTGAGAATGTTCTTGATGTATACGTATGCCAGGTGGATATGTCTTTTTTGGACTGTTTTCTCTCTGTTGGTTGGACACAGTGGGTGACTGAGAGCACTTTTCTTGCAGGTGGTTCCATTTTGGACCTTTTCCTGACATCTGAGTTGGATAGAGTGGGTAGTGTTGAGGTGCTCTCCCCGTTTCCTTGTTGTATGCACTCTCCTGTTGTGTGCGACTATCTTTTCCATGTGGAACTGGAGCAAGATGTTGACTTTTTTCAAGGAGGAAGGTACCTCTGGCATAGGAGAAACTATAATGCCATATTGAGGTCCCTGTTTGATATTGATTGGCAGTTGAAATTTATGTACTTGTTGGTCAACAGTTGTTTTGTGCACCTGATGTCCATTCTGATGGGGTTGGTTGATCTACATGTTCCAGTTCACAGTTGTGGGTGCCTGCACTTCTTGACCCGGCGACCACACTACCGCTCTAAGTCAGGATGGTCACAGAGGCGGCAGGTCGTCCAGGCCAGTATAGGCTCGGTGGGTCAACCGGGGTACAGGACCACACAACAACTCACTAAAACGCCACACACCAGGTTTCAATATGAATAGGTTAAAAACCAGAGTAACATTCACCACTTTATATTCAATAAAACTCAGTTCAGCAGAAGCACTTCAAAGTTACACTGTGAATACAGGGTTCACCGCGCTAGTGATGCACGCAATGTTCAGTCACTGGCGGCACCGAATAATGACAGAACAGCGGTATGGCAAATGTAGAGTGATGGAGCAATGAAGATAATGAGTTAGGAAGCGACGGAAGGAGCCGCCAGAGGCATGGGCTGACCTCTTTCGGGGACGGCTCTAGATCAACTGCCGGTTCACCCACAAGTGCATCGCTATATAGCCAACTGGCCACGCCCCCTTCCATCATGAAAATCGAATAAATAATTAATATAATAATTATCGCCGAAAATAAGTGAAATGAACAATGATAATTAATAAAACCTAAAGTGAAATATAAATATTTAGTAATAATCATAATTGGGGTTCTAATTGAGAATTTGACTGAAATTGCTTAAGGTTACTGGAACCCCCTCATGTGAGACAATGGCCCCAACATTGTGGTGAAAAAATCCCCAGTCTGCTTTTCCAAACCAGACATCACAGAGGAAGGAGCGGGTAAGTCAGTGGGGCTGAATACAGAAAATCTTGTTTAAATAAAACACGGCCTCGGCCCCCACAATCCCTCCCTACCAAACCTAAGGTTTCCTCATAATTAGGGACAACAAGGCTGGCGAGGGATCCTAAAAAAAAAATTTGTCTACCCTAACAATACACAGGAAAAAAATAAACTAACGAAACTTGCATCTATCATTCGAATTAAAAGTGATTCTAATCTTCCTAATGGGTGCAACGGCAACAAGGGCCCTTTTGCACTAAAAGTTTCACAGTAATACTCAATTTCTCGTCATGAAATCGGAAAAAGTTACAAAAACTTCCAAGAAAAATTTCTAAAACTCTAATAAAAACGGATAATTTCGTAAAAGGTAATCGGGTGCCAAGTAAAAATTTTGCTTCACAAATAATTCAACTATTGCACAAAAATTAGGAACAAACTCTAAAATTTCTGTTGCTAGAAATTGAATATAGCACTGGAGTGAGTAGCTATTGCACAGGAAACAAAAATTTATTACACTCAGAGGTAGTGAACCGGATTAGACCATTTAAAGGCTTGTAAAAAGAGGCAAAATCTTACGCAGCATTCCATAAACTCTGAATTCATTTAACCATATATCGTTCAAGATATGCAAATAATATACTCTGATTTACATAAAATACTATAATAAATTCCAAACTCTTGATACAAAACTTTATATAAACTCTTGAAAATTAACTCTATAAATATTTACACAAACTAACAATATACAAAATAATACATAAACCCCCTTTCCAGCAACAAAAAAAAATCTTATCTAACTCGTTCATCCTTCCGACGCAAACAACGTTCTCTCCCCTCCAAGCTCCAGGTCGCCACTCTCCCCCGATCAAGTAAACTAGGCAGTATTGGGGTTCTCCAGTAACAGGTGCAGCAGCCTCTACGGTTGTCTTTCAGAGGGCTAATCTGGAGAGGACTGCGGGGATCCACCGCGACAAATCGTGACTGTGGGGCGGGCTGAGAACCGCCAGAGCAAGGAAGGGCAGAGAGGTGCTGCGGGGACACAGGCGCGCACGCAGTCAGTCGTGGGTGGCCAACCCCTCCATGCATGCAGCAGGCGCTCCGTTCTCCTTGCTAGAAAGAAAGGCATCGGTTAGATTTACAATGTATACATAATGTACAGGTGCACCTTCAAATTATATACATATATCTACACAAGAAAGTAAGGAAATTTATAAAACAATAAAATTGGAAGTAATTGCTCAGTCGAGCTAAACTAGTGCAACTAGCACTTTAATAAAAACTTTAAAATAACTCTTGCGAGTAAAGCACAAAAATGTGCGGAACGAAAAATTAATCAAAAAATTGCTCAAAAAAAATTGCTCCCTCCCTACCACTTTCCAAGAAAGTTCTATAGGAGTTATAAAAATTGCCCTCATAAAAATGGGCATACTGCCTGTTTCTAACAGGAACCACACTACTCATGTAAGTGGGGCGAGGATTCTGACTACCCTCCTAATAAAAAAATGTGAGCCAAGCTTCCCTCCGCGCCAGAATCCCCTAATACGGTCGTTCAAAAAAAATAATCTGAACAAATATGAAGCTTGGCTCTTGCTAACAGACTGTTAAATAAAACACTTTGAGCTATAAGGATCCTAAACTATCTCCGAAAGAAAAGCGAGGCGACGAGCCAGCA